>JAJMSD010000111.1:4143-30418 GCA_030558265.1 [Candida] pseudocylindracea
GTACGGACCGGCCAGCGGGTCGTACGGACCGGCCAGCGGGTCGTACGGCTGAACGCCCTGCAGGTTGTATGGCTGGTAGTAGCCCTGGTGCGGGTAGTAGCCGGCGTTGGGGTCCTGCGCCAACGGCATCAGTGCGGGGATGGGGTCGCCGAACGGCCCCTCCTGTTTGGTCTTCAGCGCAAGCCGCCGCCGCCGCAAGACCACCACCACCACGACCGCGGCGACGATCAACACGATGGCAATCACGGCGATGCCGATGCCGGCCCGCGCGGCGATGCTCAAGCCAGGACGGCGGTAGGTCGTGGTGTGGTAGGTGTAGTAGTACGGCGCCATGCCGGCCGCCAGGGGTGTGGCGCGGCGGGCCTTATATAGCGCGGGGTCCTACCGGCGATACGGCCATGCAGCCGCAGCACGGGGCTTGTGCGTGACGCCGCGCGCACACGTGGGCGGCGGGCCGGGGGGCAGGCCAAGCCGCTCGCGGGTCGGGGCTTGGGTCTCGGAGCGGGCCTGCCACGCGTAGAGCGGCGGAAGTGCGCAGGCGCCTCGGGAAGACCCGCTGCCCGGAGCCTGGGATGCGCGGAACAGTGCCCAGGGCGTGGGAGAGACACGGAGGGGCGTCGGTGCGGACAGCGCCGGAGTAGACAGAGCCGTCCACACGGACAGAGACGCCGGGGCGTGCCGCGCGGCTGGCCGACAGAGCGCCCGCGGAAGTCTACCAAGAGCCGCGTGTGCTCGGCGGAGAAGGTGCCAAGGACCTGGAGACGTGGAGCGCGGCGCGGACACCGGGTGCCAGGGCTGGGGCGAGGCGTCCATGGCCGGCGGGTGTGCGTGACTTGTCGGGTTGGGCAGCCCGACAAGGCAGATTACGGCGCGTAAAGCACAGATGGACAGACGCCGGAAACACGGGGCGGGGAACGCGTGGGGAACGCAGCCGGCCGGGAGCACGGCGCCACGCCCGGCCTCCCGCTGCTGCGCCGGGCAAGATGGCTCGTCCTCGACCGAGGCCGGGCGCGGCAGCGCGCGCCTCACTGCGCCCAACCGGGATAAAACGCGCCGCGCTTGCTTCCCCATCCGGCACTTCCGCCTTGGGACGGGATCGGCGCAGCTAACCGTTTCGGGACGGTTCCCAGAAAATGTGACGCCTCAGCAGTCCCGCTCCTCCCGCCCTTCGTTCCTCGCTCGCGATGTCTATCGTCACGGACAACTTTGCGCTGACGACCGCAACGACCGCGACGCCGTCGCTGGTGGCTGCGACGTGCACGGCGCTGACGGCGACGGCGTGCCCGCTGTGCAAGACGGGGTACCAGTGTGTCCAGCGGGCCGCGTCCGCGCAGTCGTGCCAGGAGTACTACTGCAGCAAGATCTACACGCCGCCGTCCGCTGGCTCCAACCTGGCCAACCTTGGCGGCATCATCGGCGGCACCATCGGCGGTGTGGCGTTGCTCCTGATTCTCGCGTTTCTCTACTGGAAGTATGTGTGGCGCGGGCGGCGGATCTGGATCTCGGACAAGGACCAGTACCTTGATCCGTTGGAGGAGGACGAGGTGCTGGAAGTGGACTTTGCACCGCCCGCCGTTGGTGCCGGGCGCCGGCTGATGCAGCTGACACCGAGCACGATCGGCACGAACGCGCTGAACATCATCCCCATCGCGTACATTCCCGGCGTGACGGTGCGCCCCGGCCAGAACGCGACGTCTCTGCCGTACGGGCTGGACCGGTTCCTGGTGTTCAGCGACCTCGGCACGTTGGAGAACGCATCGATCGTCGACCGCAAGATGCTGTCGAGAGCGCCCTCGCAGCGAGACGGCTCCGCGGCCAACATGACGACCGCGATCCGGGCTCAGCCCACGATGGTGGACGTGAGCTTCCTGGAGGAGGACGCGCCACGCAGCGGTGCGGCGGGTCCGAGCCGGCTCCAGCACCAGATGATTCTCGAGGAGGAGGAGCCGCGGAGTCGGGCCCTGGCGGCGGGCGAGAGCAAGCTGCACCGCAGCCGGCAGTCGAGGCGGTCGAGCGACATGAGCTTCGAGGACCCGTTCATCACCGAGGACATGGAGAGCGAGTACTGGGAAAGCGACCAGGAGGCGATTGCCGCCGCCACCGGCAAGTACGGCGAGAGAAGGGGCAGTCGCGGAAGCCTGCACGACCCCTTTGCGCGGGACGGCGCCTTGTAGCCTTTGATTTCAATGAACGACACCAGCATGTGGCTTGCGGGACGAGGCTCGGCTACACGTTGATTGGTCTACTCCTTCTTGGACTTCTTGGACTTCTTGGGGGTCTCCTCGTCCTCAGCCTTACGCTTCTCCTTCTTCTCCTTCTTGTCCTTCTTGTCCTTCTTGTCCTTCTTGTCCTTCTTGTCCTTCTTGTCCTTCTTGGGCGTCTCGGCCGTCTCCTCGGTCTTGGTCTCGGCCACCTCGGCCTTGGCCACCTCGGCCACCGCGGCCTTCTCAACCTTGCCCAAGATCGGCTTCTCGTCGTCCAAGTCCTTGTACTCCCTCTTCCACTCCTCGGGCGTCTCGTCGTTCACTCTCCCGTACTTGTCCAACTTGCCCTCGCCCTTCAACTGCTTCTTCTTGGCGGCAACCGGCCCGAGACCCCACCGGCGCGGGTAGGTGTCTCTCTCCATGATGCAGCGCTTGACACGGGCAGCCGTGCCGTGGTCGCACAGCGCAAGGTCCACCGCCAGCATCTGGGCGTACGCCAAGGCAATGGCCTCGCCCTTGGTGGTGATCAACACCACCTCGTCGTTCACCTCGATGCCCTGCTCGTACCGCAACAACCCGGGGAGCATCAACTTGGCACCGTAGCACACGGCGTTCACGGCGCTGTCCTTCACCACCATGCGCTTGTAGCCCACGAGAAGCGTCTCGAGCGGCTGGATCACGCGGCGGAGGTACAGCTCGTCGCGGGTGTTGTCGTACACCCACTGCGCATCCATCACGTCGTGGAGCGTCACCAAGTTGTCCTGCTCCAGCATGGCCCCCAGGCGCACACGGCGGAGCTCCTGCATGTGGCCACCCACGCCCGCAAGCATGCCGAGGTGCACGCAGAGCGTCCGCATGTACGTGCCCGCCTCGCACAGCGCCCAGAACACACCGAGGTGGCGCTCCGTGTCGTACTCGAGAAGCTTCAGGTCGTAGATGGTGCGCACACGGAGCTGGCGCTTGACGGCCGAGATGAGCGGCGGGCGCTGGAACAAGGCGCCCGAGAGCGTCTCCAACTGGCGCGTCACCTCCTTGGTGCCGCCCGTCACCTCGTCGTGGAAGCGCACCACGCACACGTACTCCTTACCGGCGCCCTGCTGCGACTTGACGAGGCGCGTCGCGCGGTCCACACACACAATGAGACAGCCCGTCACCTTGGGGTCGAGGGTCCCCGAGTGGCCCGTCTTCTCGACGCGGAGAATGCGCTTGATCCACGCCACCACCTCGTGCGACGACGGGTTCGACGGCTTGTCGAGGTTGATCACGCCCAGCAGAACGTACAGCGCGAGGTCGCGCTTGAGCGGCAGGGCACCCGCCGGGATCGGCGTGTAGTGCGCCGACCGCACCACCAACTGGTCGTAGTTCTTGAGAAGGAGCGGCCACTCCAGGGGGTTCGCGGCCACGCCGGCAGCGTCCGGCTTGAGAAGGTCGGTCATTGGGGTGGGCGTGAAAAAATGCGCTCCGAAAAAAATTGCTCCCGAACGCATCTCCTCCTGCACGCTGCCGCGGCGGTTCGTGCAGCGGCCGCTGCTACCTCGCACGACCCCGAGAACTCCTTTCTTTTGCCATGATCCGCCACGGCTGCCGCATGTACCTGGCACGGCTGACGCTCCACAAGCTATGGTCGTCGATTCTGTTCGACCCGGAGCTGTACGTCCCTCGTGCCCGCCCCTCCGCCGCCGGGGCGCTGCCGCCCGCGCCGTCCCACCGCACGACCGTCCGCCACGCCACGCCCGACGTCAACACGCTGGAGCGCTACACCATCGACCGCTTGCACTTCCGCTATGGCTACGCCACCTACGCCCATCACGGCGATGCCGCCGCCCCCGCCATCCTGTCTCTCACAGATCTTTCCGACCTCGCGTCCCAGCTGGCAGTGCTCCCAAGGCGTCGCCCGCCCGGCTTGAACGCCGACACCTTGCTGGTGCGCTCGGGCGACGACGCCCTCATCGTGCTGCCTCGCTTTCTTGGCGTTGCCGACGGCGTGCTGCTGTGGGGCGCGCTGTCCAAGGCCGGCGTCTGGCTGCGGCTTCTTCTCGAGAACACCTGCCGCAACCTTCTCCAGTTGCGCACCAACTTGGCGGCGGCGCTGGTGCGCTTGGGCACCCCGGCGCGGCTGTACGCAGAGTACGAGGACACGATCCGCACGTGCATGGACCATGCGTTTCACGAGACGCTCGACCAGATGGAAGACGAGGCCATCGAGGGCCTGCTGACGCTTCTCCTTGCCGCCTTGACGGGCCGCAATCTCCTCGTGGTGTCTGTGGGCGACTGCAAGTTGTACGTGATCCGCGACGGCGCGCTTGTCGAGACGCTGAAGGAGCAGATGACAACCGGCTTGTGTCCGCAGCAGTTGGGCACGCACCACCCGGACGAGGTGCCGTCAGGGCTCGCGTGGATGCACTGGATTGGTGTGGAGAAGGGCGACGTGGTGGTGGTGTGCAGCGACGGGCTCAGCGACAATCTCTGGGAGGACGAGATTGTCGCGACCGTGAACGCGGCCGGCGAGGACTTGCAGCACGCCGCGTCCGAGTTGGTGCGCCGCGCCACCGACGTCAGCTTCGACAACTACGCCGTGTGCCCCTACACCGAGGTCTTGAGCGAGGCGCGCGGCGGCGAGGCGGTCGCTGGCGGCAAGGTCGACGACATCAGCGTGTGTGTGGCGGTGGTGTCGGACTCCACCGGGTAGTGCCCGCCGCACCCAGCCCGGGGAAACGCCCGGTTCCTGCATGCGCCCGCATGCGTCTGCATAGTGCATTTCAATAATCAGCTCCCGCCTACGCGTAGACCGCAGCCGCAACCGCCTCCACGCCAGCCACTTTCCAGCCCGTCATCAACTCAAACTGCACCAACCCCTGCTGCACCAACATCTCGCGGCCCGGCACCACCTCCCACCCGCGGCCTGCAGCCAACGCCATCACCGCCGTCGTGTCCGGCTTGTACGCCGCCTCCACCAACACACCGCGCCCGCTCAAAAGCACCTCGAGCCGCGCCGCCACGCTCGCGTCCAACGGCTTGTCGCCAGGCACGCACAGCACCGCCACCGTCGGGGCGTACGCCGCTGCCGCCTCCACCGACTCCACCACCACCACGCCCGGAAGCGCGTCGCGGACAGCCGCCGCGCTCGCCGCCGACCGGTTCACAAGCACAACCGAGCCACACCCCATCTGCTGCAACGCGTACACAGCAGCGCGTGCGGTGCCGCCCGCCCCCACCACGAGCCCAACCTCCGCCGCCACCACGCCGCGCGACTTGAAGCACCCGACAATGCCCTGCCAGTCCGTGTTGTCGCCCACCACCCGGTCGTTGCGCTTCACCAACGTGTTCACGGCACCGATCGCCGTGGCGGCCGGCGACACCTCATCGCAAAGCGCAGCCACGTCCTGCTTCAACGGAATCGTCACCGCCGCACCGCCGGACGTCGGCCGTGCCAACCACTCGCTCACCGTGGCCGCCAGGTCCGTCTCGAGCTTGCCAAACTGATGCGGGAGACCCAACTGCCTGTACGCCGTGTTGTGGAGCACGGGGCTGCGGCTGTGGCCAATGGGCGTCCCCGCCACCACAAACTCAAGCGGCGACACGCCGCCAATCGCCTGGAGCGCTGCCGCAATCTCCACCACGCTCATCTGGCCCGGGGCGGCCGCCGACGGAAGCACCGCGTGCGTCACGGGCGTGAGCACCGTGTTGAGCACGCGCGAAAGCTTGCCGTGGGCACCCATGTTGATCGCCACAAACGGCCGGCTTGTGTGGCGCGCGCGGAACTGCTCAAGCGCAAGGTTGTCGCCAAGCAGCCGGGCGGTGCCGACAAACTTCACCACGTCCGCCTCAAGGGCATCCGCCTGGGCCCACCGCGCCTCCCACAGGGGCGCCGTCCACGCCTCCGTGCCGCCAACATCGTGGTGGGACGCAATGACGCGCGTCGACAGTGCGCGGACCGCACCCACCACCAGATCCAACTCCGCGCCCGTGAGCTCCACATCCACATACTCAACCCCGTGGCGCACCGCCAACTCCACCAAGGGAAGCACACTCGCGTCGTCCGCAAAGGCACCCCCCTGCGACACGGTGCGCACCGTGAAGATCACCGGGAGCGCCGTGTGTTCGCGGAGAGTCGCAAGCTCCCAGGCCACCGCCGCAGGCGTCGCGTCCGCGAGGAGATCCACGCGGAGCTCCACCGCCGACGCCCCCTCGAGCGCCGCCCAGTTGGCCTCTGCAAGCGTCTTGTACGTGAGACACACAAAGACGGAACGCGCCGCCGGCACCTCGGCGGGCGCCGTGCCCGACACCACGTTCCAGAACTTGCGGAACGACACACGCACGGCTGCAAACTCGGCCTCGTTCTCGCAGTGGCTTGCGTAGAAGGAGTAGCGCAGCACCTCCTCGTACAACGGCTCGCGCCGCTCCCACACGGCAGCAATGCTCTCGGCGTACGCGGGCCGCGTCTGGTCGTTCTCGAGGAACTTGACCGTGTCCTCAATCGGACGGTGGAGGTGGATCACCAACCCCGGGTGCGCCTTGAGCAACTTCCGGCTGGCAGCCGTCTCCACAATGCCGCCGCCCGTCAGGATGACGCATCCCTGCGGGTGCTCGGCAAGCACCCGTGCCGCCACTGCGTGCTCTGTCGCCCGGAATTTCTCCCACCCGTGCTGCGACACGTACTCGTGGCAGGTGACGCCCTCCTGGCGCTCCAACTCGTGGTCAAGGTCGAGCGGCGTGTAGCCAAGCGCGTGGGCAATCCACTGGGCAGCCGTCAGTTTGCCGGCGCCGCGCATTCCCACCAACACCACCAGATGGTTGATGGCGGGAGGCGCCGCCGCGCTCTCCTGCCCGGACAAGCGCACGCCGAGCTGGCGGTGCATCACGTCCCACCAACCGGGCCATGTCTTGGCCGTGCACGCACGCTCCTCAATGGTGGTGGGCTGGGGCGCCACCAAGGCAAGGAGCGAGAAGGACATGGCCACGCGGTGGTCGTCCCACACCTCGATCGAGGAGGCCGGCGTGCCCACCGCGCCGCCCGTGATGTCGATGCCGTCGGGGAGACCCTCGGCGGCAATCCCAAACTTGGCCAACTGCAGCACCATGGCGTGGATGCGGTCGCACTCCTTGACGCGCTGGTTGGCAATGCCGGAGATGCGCGTGGTGCCCTTTGCCACCGCCGCCACCACTGCTGCCGTGAGAAAGGCATCCGTCATCGGCTCCATGTCCACCGTGATGGCCTTCAAGTTGGGGACGCCCGTCACGGTGGTGGAGGTGGCGGTCTGCTCCACGCGGCAGCCCATGGCGCCGAGAACATCCACGGCAAAGCGGGCGTCGCCCTGGAGCAGCCGCAGCCCAATCCCAGGCACCGTCACGGTTGTCTGCGTCATGGCGGCATACGCAAGCGGGTACGTCGCCAGCAGTGCGTCCGGCTCCACCACGTACACGGCCGGCGCCACGTACGGCGTGTTGGGAATGACGTACGTGTGCGGCTCCACCCGCTCCACCACAACGCCAAAGTCCGCCATCATGGCAAGCGTGATGTCAATGTACAACTGCAGGATCGGCTTGCCGCCCACGAGCGCGAGCGTGGTTGGCGCGGCGGCGTACGGAGCCGCCATGAGCACCGCCGACACATACTGCAGCGAGACAGTCGCAGCAAGCTCAATGCGCCCGCCCTGGAGTCCCGTGCACTGCACTTCGACAGGGAGCGAGCCCTCGCGGTTGCGGTAGGCAATCTCGGCACCGTTGCTGCGGAGTGCGTCCACGAGCGGGCCGTTCGGCCGCTGCTGCATCCGGGCGTTGCCCGTGAGCACCACCAGCAGCACCAGGCCCGACGGACGCGCAAGCGCCGCCACGGGCACGAGGAAGCGACTGGCCGTGCCCGCGTTGCCGAGGTACAACTCCTCGTCGGTAGCAGTGAGGGCGCCGCCGTTGCCCAGCACCACCACGGTGGCGCCGTCGTCTTCCCACGCGACGGAGCACGCGCCAAGCAGCTGCAACGCCGCAAGCATGTGCTTGGTGTCGTCCGAGTGGAGGAGGTTCTCGACGCGGCATGTGCCAGACGCAAGCGCCGCGAGAATAAGAGCGCGGTTGGAGATGGACTTGGACCCGGGCGGGGTGACGGTGACGTGCAGCGGAGGTGCGGCCACAGGCGAAACCACTGCCTCGTCGGTGAGGATGAAGCGCAACTCGTCGTTGCCCACGGTGGTGGCGCGCGGCTCGTGGCACTCGCCGATGCGCTTCAACAACACCACCTTCTTGACGCTCCCGTCGTTCTTCTTGTCGATGGCCATCTTGTCAAGCACCACGTCCACAGGACACGGCTTGGTGGAGTGGCGTCTGAGGAGCGGGTCCGCGAGCAGTGTCGGGAGGCCGTAGAGCGCGAGGCACTGCGTGAGGCGCGCCACGGCGGACGGCGGGAGCGTGCCCAAGAAGCGCAGGAGCTCCGCCTCCTTCACCATGCCGACGGCCACGCACTCGCCATGGAGCACACGCGGCGTGAGAATGGCCTCGTACGCGTGGCCGATCGAGTGGCCAAAGTTGAGGAGGTTGCGGAGGCCGCCTTCGCGCTCGTCGAGCAGCACCACCTGGGCCTTGACGCGGATGGAGTTGAGAACAAGCGTGAGCACGTGCTCGCGGATTGGCGTGAGATCGGCACGCCCCTCCACGCGGTTGCCGTCGTCGATCACCTGGAGGAAGTTGCTGGCCTCCTGCTCCAAGCGCGCAAACTCGGCACCGTCCCAGATGGCAGCCGTCTTGATCACCTCGGCCATGCCGTTGATGAACTCGCGCGCCGGAAGCGTCTCGAGGAAGGCCACGTCGGCAAACACGCGTTCCGGCTGCCAGAAGGCGCCGACAAAGTTCTTGCCTGCCGGCGTGTCGACGGCCGTCTTGCCGCCCACCAGCAGGTCCACCATTGCAAGAAGCGTGGTGGGCACCTGCACGAAGCGCACGCCGCGCATGAACGTCAGGGCCACGAAGCCGATCATGTCGCCAATCACACCGCCGCCCATGGCCACGACCATCGTGTCGCGCGTGCACCCCTGCCGGAGCATCCAGTCCTCGATTGCCGCCTTGGTTTCTCTCAGTTTGTTGGCCTCGCCGGGCGGCACCACGTACGTGAGGACGCGGGCGGCGGGCTGCGTCGCTGCGAGCGCGTCGCGGAGCGCGGCCGTGTAGCGCGCAAGGTGGCCGACGCCGGCGAGGTGGGTGTCCGTGATGACGACAAACGTGGACGACTTGAAGGTGGCAAGTTCCTGGGCAATGTGGGGGAGAATGTCGTAGCCCACGTGGATGGACTCCTTGCCGAGAATCGGCACCTTGGTGACAGACATGGCGGGTAGAAGGTGTGGGGCTGAAAAATGTCAGGCGCGATGACTCAGTGGCATGACGGAACGCAGACACGCACGTGTCACGGGTTTGGGGCCGCCGGTGCGGAGCCCTGTGCGGGTTGGGAAGCCGGCCCGGGGGCGGAGCGGGGCGGTGGTGGCGGGGGCGGCCGACACGGGCATTCGGTTCGTGTCGCGGCGGCGCAGCCCTGAGCGGCGGCGGATTGGCCTGGCGGGCGGGCTGGCGGGTGGGCTGGTGTTTGAAGGCGGCAATGTGCGGGACACGGCCTTCATGGCAGAGCTACGGGGGACGTCGGGGCTGCCGCTGGTGCTGCTCCGGCCACCCACGGTGTCGTTCAACCCGGAGGTAGGGTTTGACGACACGGACACACCGGGGGAGCTCCAGAGAGAGCCCGGGGAGCAGGACGGGGAGCAGGACGGGGAGCAGGCTGGGGAGCAGGTCGGGGGGGAGACGGCGACGGGTGACGTTTGGACGGTGCTCCGGCAGCAACAGGCGCAGATCGCGCGTCTCCAGCGCCGGGTGGCGGCGCTTGAGGCGGCTGTGCAGCTGCAAACGCCGGCCGCGGGGCCACGTGCACCGTCCGGGAGGGGCGGCGCCCCGTCCGCGCGGTAGCGGCCCTGCGGCCGGGCTGGAGAGGGCCCGACAGCGCGGCCGTGTCTTCTGGAACCTTCCATCGCGCTCCATCTGTTTCTGTGTGTGCTGTTTATATAGCGCGTTGCTTCCACCCTCTCATCCCCATGGTTAAGGAGACGAAATTGTACGACCTTCTCGGCGTGGCCCCCTCGGCCCTGGACACCGAGATCAAGAAGGGCTACCGCAAGGCGGCGTTGAAGTACCACCCCGACAAGAACCCCGACAATGCGGCGGCGGCGGAGAAGTTCAAGGAGGTGCTGGAGGCCTACGAGATCTTGCTGAACGCCGACAAGCGGCAGGTGTACGACGACTACGGGTTGGCTGCTGCGCGCGGCGAGGCGCCTGCGGGCGGTGCGGGCGGGTTCCCGGGGGGCGCTGGCGGGTTCCCGGGGGGCGCTGGCGGGTTCCCGGGGGGCGGCGGCGGCGGCTTCCGGTTTTCCGGCGGCGGGCATCCGTTCCTGAACGAGGACGCGTTCAACATCTTCAGCCAGTTCACCAGCGGCGGCGGGATGGGCGAAGACATGTTTGGCGGGATGGGTGGCATGGGCGGGATGGGCGGGATGGGCGGGATGGGCGGGATGGGTGGCATGGGCGGGAGACCGAAGCGGTCTCCTCCTGCGACGCACCAGATCAACCTCGCGGTGTCGCTCGAAGACCTCTATGCCGGGGCGACAAAGAAGCTCAAGATCAGCCGGAAGGGCCCGCACGGCGATCTGGAGAGCAAGGTGGTGGAGGTGCCGATCCGGCCCGGGTGGAAGGCGGGCACGAAGGTGACGTTCGCCGGGGAGGGCGACTACCAGCCGGACGGGCAGCGGCAGACGATCCAGTTTGTGATCGCGGAAAAGCCGCACCCGGTGTTCAAGCGCAACGGGAACGACTTGGAGGTGACGGTGCCGGTGCTGTTCCGGGAGCTGCTCCTCGGGTTCAACAAGGAGGTGACGGGGTTGGACGGGAAGCGGATCGACCTCGCGCGGACGATGCCGCTCCAGCCGCTGCTGGTGGAGCGGTACCCCGGCCGCGGGATGCCCGACCAGAAGACCAAGACCAAGGGCGACTTGGTGGTGAACTACAAGGTGGACTTCCCCGTGTCCTTGACGCCCCACCAGAAGCAGGTGATTGCCGACAACTTCTAGGACTGCATATAGACGAGAAACACACCCGTACACCTGCACGCCCGCCACGCACCCGTGCACCCGGGCATTCCGGGGCTATCAACACGTGTTGCTGTTGTCCCCTGCTCTCTTCCCCATGTCCAAGGCAATCATTCTCATTGGCGGCGACACGACGGGCACGCGCTTCCGTCCGCTCTCGCTCACCACGCCCAAGGTGCTTTTCCCGGTCGCGGGCAAGCCGCTTCTCTCGCACCTCCTCGACCGCCTCGCGCGCGTGGCGCTGATCAACGAGGTGGTGCTCATGGGCTTCTACGACGCCGAGGCCATCGACGCGTACATTGCGGCCGTGGCGGGCGACTACCGCTTCAAGGCCATCACGTACCTCCAGGAGCCGCCGGAGCGGCCGTTGGGCACGGCGGGCGGCTTGTACCACTACCGCGAGCAGCTCCTTGCCGGCGGCGCGCGCCACTTCTACCTCCTCTACGCGGACGTGATCAGCGCCTTCCACCTCCCGGAGCTCGCCAACTACGCCGCCAAGAAGCAGGCCGACTTGGTGGTGCTCGGTGTCGTGGAGCTGAAGAACGCCTACCAGCACAAGAACGACCTCGACGACAACTTTGGCTCGATTGTGCTGGCGCTTGACGGGCGCGTGGTGCACTACGTGGAGAAGCCCGAGCTGCAGGTGCTGCTGATCATCAACGGCGGCATCTACTACTTCCTGCGCAACTTCCTCACGCAGCACCTCGCTGCTGCGAAGGAGCGCCACGACCGCAAGGTGGACGAGTTGGCGTACCTCATGGAGGGCTCCACCAAGCAGCTGCTCTCGCTCGAGCGCGACATCCTCAAGTTGCTCCCGGACGCGCCCGACCTGCGCTTCTACGTGCTCAAGTACACGGGGTTCTGGCGCCAGGTGAAGAACGCGTCGTCGGCGCTCCCGGCGAACCGTTTGTACCTCGCCGACTCCGGGCTGAACGGCCCCGCGCTGGAGCTCCCCAACGTGGAGGGGCCGGTGTATCTCGACGAGACCGCCGAGGTGGACCCCACGGCGAAGGTGGGCCCGTACGTGTCCATCGGCCCCGGCGTCAAGATCGGCGCCGGCGTGCGCGTGCTCAACCTGATTATCCAGAGCGATGTCAAGATCGGCGCGAACCTGTTTGTCAAGGACACCATCATCAGCGACAACGTGCGCGTCGGCGAGTGGTGCCGCTTGGAGGGCACCAGCGACGGCGAGATCCGCGTGGTGCAGGACGCGGCCGGCAACGAGGAGCCGGTGCCGTCCATGGTGACCATCTTGTCGCACGACACGGCGGTCGGCGACGAGGTGTTTGTGAACGGAAGCGTGGTGTTGCCCCACAAGGAGTTGAAGAACGATGTGACAGGCGAGGTGATCATGTAGGGGCCGCGGGGCCGGTAGGTGCTACAAGAAGTGCTTCACCACGTCGATCGCAGCGATGGCGTCCTCCGCGCTGTCGTGCTCGCCCTGCTGGATGTTGCGGCTGAGGTACTGGAACGCGAGTTGCTTGAGGGCGTAGCGCCGCGCCGGCGTTGCCATGTGCGGCGGGTACAAGACGGCTGTGTCCACCACGCGGCGGTGCACAAGCCGCATCACGTTGAGGTCGTTCTCGAGCCCGTGGCCCACGAGCACCGTGTGCGGCTTGACATACTCGAAAAGCGTCTTGCGGAGCGCCTGGTGGAACAGCGGCGCGCCGGGCGGGATCGCCGCCACGCCGCTGTACTCGGTGTTCAAGTCCCACACCTCGCCCTCTGGCCGCACCACCTCGTCGTACACCGTCTTGGCCGAGCCAAAGTCCACCAACGTGACGCGGATCACCTCAAAACCGAGCAGCGTGTAGCCCATCTCGCAGTCAACGCCGAGCGCCCCGCTCCCACCGGTGCCCGCGGGGGTCTCGACAAACGGAATGGCGCTGTGGAGCAACAGCGCGTCCTCGTCCTTGAACACGTGCACCAGGCTCTGGCGACAGCCCGCCGTGTCGGCGCCACGGCCACAACAGCCGTATGTCTTGGCACCCACGTCGTCCGCCACAAACCCGCGGCCCGTCTTCATGCTCGTTGCCCGCCGTGCCGAGTGGTAGCGGCAGACCGTGTTTTCGCTGAGCCGCTGCTGGCCGGGGTCGAACTTGGTGTCGCAGCGCACACACACGCGGACCGCCGACGGCGGCGACACGGGGAGCGTGGGGATGGTGGTCACGTACCCGAAGCGCTGGAGCGTCTCCTCCGGTATGACGAGTGCGGCGAGCGCGGCAAGCTGCTGCGTGGATTTGTCAACCGGGGGCGCACTGTCCTTCCTGGGAATGGCGCTTTCTTTGCCGGTGCGGAGCCGGTACACATAGCGCTTCACTGCGGTGGGGTAGGTGTGGCTGGTGCTGGTGGAGGCAATCTCCCACTCTCGGAGACACGCGAGCTTCACGGGGACAGGGTATCGCGGGTGGCGCGTGCGGATGGTGCTGGCAATCTCCTTGATGTAGAGAAGCCGCTGGGACGTGGTTGCCGGCGCGTTGGGGGTGACTGGCCGGGGCGAGGGCGTGATGTCCACGTAGCGGGGTGCCGCTGCTGCAGGAGGCGCACGGGGCTCGGGAGCGGGCTCGGGAACCGGATCGAGCTCGGGAACCGGATCGGGAGCGGGCTCCGTGTCGTCGTGCACAGAGGCTGCCTCGGGCGCAGCAAGTGCCGGAGCGGGCCCCGTGTCCCCGTCCAGGAAGGACGTGCTAGGCTTGGCAGGGGCGCTGGAGGCCAAAGCCACGCCTGCCCCTCCGTCCGCCGGGCTCTCGGCTCCTCCGCCCGTCAGACCGCCCGCCACTCCAGCTCCACTCACCACTTCTGCTCGCGCACTGACGCGAGCCCGCACCTCCTGGTTCTCCCGCTCCACCTCGTACAAGAACCGCGCGTTCCCGCCCCGCTCCAACGTGTACAAGTAGCGCTCCATGCAGTGTGCGTACGCATTCACCACCACCTTCGCCGCAAAGGCCGCCTCCACCTCTGCAGCCGCCGCCACGTCGGGCTCCTCCCCGCGCCGCCGCCCGAAGGCGCCGGCCAACCGCCCGACCGACTCGCGCCGCAACTGCGTCCACACCGCGTCCGCCGCCAATCCCATGTCGCGCACCGCCAGCTCCGACGCCGGCGTCAGCCCCGCGCGTGCGCCCATCAACACCCGCGGCGCCGCGTGGCTAAACGCGCAGTTCGGCGTGCGGCACGCGCCCTGGTCGCGCAACACCGGACACGGCACACGCTCCAAGCCCGACATGCAGCGATGAGCTCGATGCAGCTGAAAAAAAAAATTGACATCTCCCATCAACATCATGATGCTGGGTGTGAGCGTGTGCCCCGAAACGGCCGCCGCCCGCCACGAGATGTACATACAAAAGACGGGCGCGAGCGCGCTTCCTGCGAGCGTGCTCTGTCCGGACGGCAGTCTTGACGAATGGATGCTGGCGGTGGCACGGGTGGCGCGCGAGCCCGCCCACACGCTCACCGTCGTGGCCGTGTTCCCCGCCGTGGTGCTCGAGGTGGTGGCGCGGTGGATGGACGAGCCGGGGCAGTTGCCTGCCATGGCCCGCATTGGCCCGTGTGTCCCTGCCTGCCTCACGTTGGTTGAGCGGTACGTGGAGCAGTGGCCAGGCGACGGCGAAGACGATCTTGTGGCGCTCTGGCGGTTGGTGCGCGCCAGCCGCGAGCGCTTCGAAACGAGAATCGACGCCGCCCGCATGCAGCAGATCGGCACCCCCATTGCGCAGCGCTTGTTGGCGATGCGGACGAGCGTGGACACGCCCGCCGAGGGCCCCGTTGTCGTCGACGGCCGCGCGGTTGACGTGCAGGTGCTTGACGTGGCCGAGGGAGCCCGCATTGCGAGCCATTTGCGGGCGGTCCGCGACTTACCTGCTCCTTCCGGGCCGGCCTTGTACCTTCCCGCCGTGTCGCGACACCTCGCGGAGGTGGCCGGGGTGCTTCTTCCGCGCGGCACTGCCGTTGCGGCGCCTGGTGACTTTGTCGCCACCTCCCGCACGATGGCTGCACTCCGGCTGCTTGCCACGCGTGCCTGTTCGTCCACCCCGACGCTTGTGGCAGGCCCCGCGGGGTGCGGCAAGACCTCTGTGCTCGAGGAGCTCGCACGCGCGCTGGGCAACCTCGACAGCCTTGTGCGCATCCACCTTGGCGACCAGACAGACGCCAAGCTTCTTCTCGGGACCTACACCTCTGGTGCGACGCCTGGCACGTTTGAGTGGCGTGCCGGTGTGTTAGCCCAGGCCGTCATGCAGGGGCGCTGGGTGCTTGTGGAGGACATTGACCGCGCACCGACAGAGGTGTTGGCGGTCTTGTTGCCGCTTCTCGAGCGGCGCCAGTTGGCGTTGCCTCTGCGGGGAGAGGTGCTCGAGGCGGCCCCTGGCTTCCAGCTTCTTGCCAGTGTCCGCAGTAGCGAGGACGCGGCGCCGGACATCATTGGTGGGCGCATGTGGGACGTGGTGGCCATGGAGGCGCCCTCCACCGAAGAGCTCGAGAGCATTCTTGCCCAGCGCTTCCCCGCGGTGGCGCCGCTCGTGGGCCAGTGCGTGGGGTGCTACGAGGCAGTGGTGGCGGTGCAAAACGCACCCCGGTTTGTGCTGTGGAACCGCGGTGTTCACCCGCGAGCCGTGGGCATCCGCGACTGCGTCAAAATGTGTCGCCGGCTTGCCGCGGCGCCGGTGCTCTCTGAGGACACGGTGTTTGCGGAGGCGGTTGACTGCTTCACGTCGCTGGTTCACGAGCCGCAGGCACTCGACGCCTTGGTGGCAGCGGTGGGGGACGCGCTCCAGACGCCGCCGCTGCGGATCGACGTGTACATGAAGTCCCATCGGCCGGAGGCGGTCGAGACCGACAGCGAGTTGCGGATCGGCCGCGCCACACTCCCTGTGGTGGCACCGCCGCTGCCCGCGACCACCTTCACGCGGACGCGGCAGGCGCTCTGCGTGTTGGAGCAGCTCACGGTGGCGGTGGCCAACACGGAGCCGGTGCTTCTCGTGGGCGAGACGGGCACGGGCAAGACGTCGCTTGTGCAGGAGCTTGCGCGTGCGACGGGCCACCGCATCACGGTGATCAACGTGCTGCAGCAGACAGAGCTGGGCGATCTTCTCGGCGGCTTCAAGCCGGTGACGGCGGCGGCGGCGGCGCGGCCGGTGCAGCAGCACTTTGACCGCGTATTCCGGCGCACGTTCAGCAGCTCCAAAAACGAGCGGTTTGCAGCGGTGCTTGCCAAGTGCATTGCGAAGCAGCAGTGGAAGAACGTGGTACGCTTGTGGCGCGAAGCGATCAAGATGGCGGCTGGGGTCGTGGCAAAGAGCAAGGGCGAGGACGCCAAGCGGCGGCGCACCGAGGCGGCACATCTCCAGGGCGAGTGGGACGAGTTTGCGCTGCTTGTGGATGGCTTTGCCGCAAGTGTGCCGCTCCTGTCGCCGCAGTTTGTGTTTCGGTTTGTGGAGGGCGCACTTGTGGAGGCGGTGCGCCGGGGTGACTGGCTTCTTCTTGACGAGCTCAATCTCGCGCTGCCCGACACGCTTGAGGCGCTTGCGGAGCTTCTCAACGACACCCGGCGGCTGGTGCTTGTGGCCGACCGCGGCGACGTGGAGGCGGTGCCGGCGCACCCCGAGTTCCGGGTGTTTGGGTGCATGAACCCCAGCACCGACGTGGGCAAGCGCGATCTTCCCGAGGGCGTGCGGCTGCGGTTTACGGAGTTGTACGTGCCGTCGCCCGACCGCGACCGGGCGGACCTCGAGGCGATTGTTGGCGGCTATCTCCAGCGCTACGTCTCTGACCAGCACGTGGTGCACGATGTGTGCGGGTTGTACTACGCCGCGTTGGAGCTTGCACGCGCAAACCTGCTTGTGGACGGCGCTGGGACGGCACCACACTTTCTGGTGCGCACGCTCACACGCACGCTCTCGTATGTGGTGGCGTTTGTGCTGGTGTACGGGCTTCGGCGGGCGCTCTACGAGGGGTTCTCCATGCTGATGCTCACGCTTCTCAACCAGCCGCTGGCGCAGTTGCTCGAGCCGGTGATCCGCCAGCACACGCTTGGGCGGCTTGGCAACGTGCGCGCCGTCATGTCGCAGGCGCCCCAGAGCCCCGGCGAGGGCTACTGCGCGTTTGGGCACTACTGGGTGGAGCAGGGGCCGCACGCGCCGCTCGAGCAGCCCAACTACATTGCCACGCCGCTGGTGCAGCAGAACCTCGAGCACCTTGTGCGGGCGGTGCTGGGCGCGCGGTTTCCGGTGCTTATCCAGGGCCCGACGCTGGCGGGCAAGACGCTGATGATCGCGCACCTTGCGGCACGCACCGGGCACACGTTTGTGCGCATCAACAACCACGAGCACACGGACTTGGCCGAGTACGTGGGCACATACGCACCGGACGCGCACGGACAGTTGCGGTTCGTGGATGGTGTGTTGGTGACGGCGTTGCGGGAGGGCCACTGGTTGGTGCTTGATGAGCTCAACCTCGCGCCCACGGACGTTCTCGAGGCACTCAACCGGCTTCTCGACGACAACCGCGAGTTGTTCATTCCGGAGACGGGCGAGGTGGTGCGACCGCACCGCCACTTCCGGCTCTTTGCGACGCAAAACCCGCCCGGGGTGTACGGCGGCCGCAAGGTGTTGCTGCGGGCGTTCCGCAATCGGTTCCTTGAGCTCCACTTTGACGACATCCCGCAGGACGAGCTCGAGGTGATTCTCCACCGGCGCTGTCGCATTGCGCCGCTGCGCGCCAAGTTGATTGTGGACGTGTACCGCGAGTTGGCGCGCGAGCGGTCGTCGACACGTGTTTTTGAGACCAAGCACTCGTTTGCCACATTGCGCGACTTGTTCCGGTGGGCGCAGCGGGGCGCAGACACGGTGGAAGAGGTGGCGGCCAACGGCTACATGCTCTTGGCGGAACGGGCGCGTCGTGACGAGGACAAGGAGGTGGTGCGCCGGGCCGTGGAGAAGATCACGCGCGTCAAGCTCGACATGGCGGCCGTGTACCGCTCGATGGAAGAGCCGGCGATGGCGACGGAGGGGCTTGTGTGGACCAAGGCGATGCGGCGGTTGCTGGTGTTGGTGGCGGCCGCGTTGGCGAACAACGAGCCGGTGTTGCTTGTGGGCGAGACGGGCTGCGGCAAGACCACCGTCGTGGATGTGGTGGCGCGGTGGTTCAAGCGGAGCTTGGTGCAGGTGAACGCCCACGCCAACACGGAGACGGGCGACTTGCTTGGAACGCAGCGCCCGGTGCGGGCCCGTGGCGAGCACCAGGAGCGGCTCCGGGAGGCGTTGGTGGGGTGGTTTGAGGCGCGCGAGGAGAGCTGCGACGCGGAGGGTGCTGCCGACCTTCTCGCGGCGTACGACGCGCTCGGGGGTGACTCGGCCGAGATTGCGGCTCTCCGGACACCGCCGCTCTTTGAGTGGGTCGACGGCCCGCTTGTGACGTCGCTCTGCGCCGGGTCCTTCTTTCTCCTCGACGAAATCTCGCTTGCGGACGACTCGGTGCTTGAGCGACTCAACTCGGTGCTTGAGCCGGAGCGCACGCTTGTGCTTGCGGAGCTGGGATCGGCACGCCAGGTGCTGGCAGCCGAGGGGTTCCAGTTCATTGCGACGATGAACCCCGGCGGCGACTTTGGCAAGAAGGAGCTCCTGCCGGCGTTGCGCAACCGCTTCACGGAGATCTGGGTGCCGGCAATGGACGACTGGGACGACGCCGTGGCGGTTGTCGAGTCGCGGGTGCAGAACCACGGTGTGGCTGTGCACATGGTGGAGTTTGCGCGGTGGTTCGGCAGCCGTTTTCACGTGGTGGTGCTGATGCGCGATCTCCTTGCGTGGACGAGTTTCTGGGGTGCCACCAGCGCGGCGCCGGAGCTTGCGTTTCTCCACGGTGCGTGCTTGGTGTTTGTGGATGCGCTAGGAAGCAACGCCACCGCGGGCGAGGTTGAGCGGGTGGGCGAGTTGCGGCGAGAGGCGGTGGCACGCATGGAGGAGATCACGGGCTGGGCGCTTGCCGCGGAGTACGCGCGCCAGCCGGAAGTGACCACGACGGCCGACGCGCTTGTGGCGGGCCACTTCCTGGTGCCGCTTCTTCCGTCGGCCGCAACGCCGCCGTTCTCGCTCTCGGCACCCACGACCGCGGCCAATGCGGCGCGGGTGGTGCGCGCCATGCAGGTGGCCAAGCCGGTGCTTCTTGAGGGGTCGCCCGGCGTGGGCAAGACGTCGCTCGTGCAGGCGCTTGCCGATGCAACGGGCCACAGGCTCACGCGCATCAATCTCCTGGAGCAGACAGACCTTGGGGACCTTTTCGGGTCCGACGCACCGGCGGCGGGCGGCTCGATCGGCGAGTTTGCGTGGCACACGGCACCGTTCCTCCGCGCCATGCAGCGGGGCGAGTGGGTGTTGCTCGACGAGATGAACCTCGCGCTGCAGACCGTGCTTGAGGGGTTGAATGCGGTGCTCGACCACCGCGGCGAGGCGTACGTGCCCGAGTTGGGCCGGTCGTTTGCCAAGCACCCCGGCTTCACAGTGTTTGCGGCGCAGAACCCGGTGGGCCAGGGCGGCGGGCGCAAGGGGTTGCCCAAGCTGTTTGTCAACCGGTTCAGTGCCGTGTACGTGGAGGTGTTGCTGGAAGAAGACCTCGGCATCATTGCGCACCACCTCTTCCCGCAGGTGGATGCGGAGCACCGGCAACAGATGCTCCGCTACATCCTGCGGCTTGACCGCGAGGTGATGCTGCGGCGCTGGGGCACTGACGGTGCACCGTGGGAGTTCAACCTTCGCGACTCGCTCCGGTGGATGCAGGTGGCGGCGGGCGACCCGCGGGTGTTTGCCGAGGCGGTGGTGGTGCAGCGGTTCCGCCAGCAGAGCGACCGCGAGCGGGCGCGCGAGGTGTTTCGCGAGGTGTTTGGCGACGTGCCGGCCCCTGCGCTGCACTACGTGCATGTGACGCACGACACGGCGGTGCTTGGCCACGTGGAGGTGGCGCGGCGCCGCGGCGTGCGCCACGGCCGGCCGGTGCCGGTGCTCGAGGGCAACGTGCCGCTTCTCGAGACGGTGCTCCTCTGTGTGCAGCAGCGGTGGCCTGTGATTCTCACGGGCCCCGCAGGCAGTGGCAAGACGCTGCTTGTGCGGTGCGCGGCCAGCTTGGCTGGGGCGCGCGTGGTGGAGTTTGCCGTGACGGCCGACTGCGACAGCAGCGACTTGCTCGGTGGGTTTGAGCAGGTGGACCCCAGCCGGGTGGTGAAGGAGTGGGCCGCAGCGGTGGGCGACGACCTCGCACGCCGCATCGGCAACGGCGAGCACACGCTTGTGCCGGCGTGGCAGCAGGTGGCGAGCGTGGGGTTGGAGACGCTTGCGGCCGTCGGCCCCAGCGTGGCGGCGTTGGGCTATGCAGTGCCCGTCCCGCCAGAGACGCCGACGTTTGCGTGGTTTGATGGCGTGCTCATCACGGCCGTGACCCGCGGCGACTGGCTCGTGCTCGACAACGCCAACTTGTGTCTGCCGGCGGTGTTGGACCGGTTGAATCTGTTGCTCGAGACGAACGGCACGCTCGTGGTGAACGAGTGCGTGACCGAGGACGGCGGGGCGCGCGTGGTGGTGCCGCACGAGAACTTCCGCTTGTTTCTCACGGCAAACCCGCGGTACGGCGAGTTGTCGCGGGCGATGCGGAACCGTGGCGTGGAGGTGTATGTGGACGAGTTGGCGGCACGGACGACGGTGTCTGACGAGGCGGTGTTGCGGGGCGAGGCCACGCACGGACGCGTCGACGGAGAGCTGCGGGCGGCGGCGGGCATTGTGGACTTGGCACGTGCTGGCGCCGTGACGGCTCCGGGGCATGCACCGCTGTTTCTTCCAGTGGTTGCGTCGGCAGCTCTTACTGCGCAGTCGGCGGCTCTTCTCCCGCTTCTCGTGCTGGCTGTGCCCACGGCGGCGTCCTTTGTTGCCGCGGTGCAGCTGTTTGTGGAGTCTCTCCCGCAGCCGCTCCCGGTGTCGCACCTCTACCCCCTTTTCGACCCGTACTTCCCTGCTCCGTCGCGCCTGCCCGCGTACCAGTTTGGCGCTCTCCATCTCTGCCGGCTTGCAGAGGAGTTCCTTGCACACACGCAGCACCGGGCGACGGCGGCGCGGCCGGGCGATCTCTCGTTCCTCGAGCGCAGCGCCGCCACCGCCGCAGGCCGGGCTCTCAAGCGGCCCGTGTCGGCCCAGGTGTACGCGTTTGTTGCCGCCGTGGCGGCCGCAGTGGCCCACACAGCAGACCCGCACCTTGCGTGGCGCCTTGTGTGCGTGTTCCGGGGTTTGGTGCAGGTGGATGACTCGTTTGCGCGACTCCGCGAGTATGTGGCGGTGGTGCGGGACATGGACATTGCCCACCCCCCGCTTGCCGCAGCGCTTGGAGCACTCACGACGTCCATCTCGCTCACGACGGGGCGCCACATGGCTGCCTTGTGGCTGCGGTTCCGGGGCGAGTATCCGGCCAGTGCCGAGGCGTGGAACGCATGGAGCCGGTTGGAGGAGGCTGTGTCGCTGCTCGACGCGGCGGCGCAGCTCCAGTTCGAGGAGGTGGCGGACATTGGCGAGGTGCCCAGCGCAGCGACGCCTGTGGGTGAACTCGAGGCGTTGGCGGCGATTGTTGACAGCACGGCCGCGCGGCTTACGGAGGCAGCCGCTCGGTTTGCGGTGCCGCGGCGTCGTCGCTGGGGCCTGCAGTCGGGTGTGCTTGCGGCCGTTGTGGCGCTGACTGGCGTCCTCCCGCGGGCGCTTGCTGTGAGTGCTGGCTGCCCCACGCAGCTTGCAGCTCCCACCCACCCGCGGGTGTTGGAGTACGCGACGTGGGCCGGTGTTGGCGACTTGTGTGGTGACGGCTATCTTGCTGGTGTTGTCGGAGACCGGCTGGTGGGCTCGGCCATGGACATCCAGCAGAACGAGCAGGAGAGGCGCGAGTTTGGCCAACAGGTGGTGGAAAACTCGGCCGCCGTGGTGTTGCCGCACGTGGATGTGTCGCGCCGCCAGCTTGTGCAGTGGTGGGGCGCGGTGGTGGCTGCGGTGGGCGGCGACGCCTCGCAGTTTGTGGCGGCGCCGTCGTACGAGACGCTCGCGGCCGCATCCATTCCCGAGGAGGCGGCCGCCATTGTCGCGGTTGCAGAACAGGTGCTTGCGGGGCCGCTTGCAGGTGCGTGGGTGAGCCTTGCGCTTGTGTGCATGGAGTGGTACGTCCCCAGCAGCGCCTTTGACCCGGCACTTGCGGAGCATGTTGCGGCGGACATTCACCAGGAACAGGCGGTGGCGGCTGCTGCGTCAGCAGCGGCATGGGACGCACTCGGTGCCGTGGTGGCGTCCGCGCCGCTTGCGCGGGAGTGGGTGGAGCAGGCCGACGCGCCGCCGGAGCGCCCGTGCGTGTTCCGGCCGGCGACGCTGCCGGACGGGCTCTTTGCCGAGTGGACGGCCTACGTGACACTGGTGCGGGGTGCGGCGTCAGCAGACGCGGGGACCGCGGCAATGCTTGTGGCAAACGCGCGCCGGTTTGTGGAGCGCCTCCGCGTGTCGTGGCGCATATACGCCGATCTCAACGACGTGCTTCGAGGCTATGTGCTTGCGCTCTGGTACGGCTTGGAGCTTGGGCAGTGTGCGGCCACGCCGTCGGCGTTGTGGGCGGTGGATCCGCAGTGGGTTCTTGCGCCGCGCGTGCCGCCCACGCGCTCCGAGGCGGCGCTTGTGCAGTGGGTGCGGGTGCTGGCGGTGCACGGCGAGGTGTCGCTCGACGCGCTCATGGAGTTGTACGCGCGGTGGGACCGCAAGCGCACGGAGGAGGCGTTGCAGGGCGCTGCAGAGGAGCGTGGGTGGAAGCAGGCAGACGAAGACGTGGAGGGGGAGATGCGGCGCATGTTCCCCGACTACGACGAGGAGAGCGGTGCGGAGACGGTGGTCGAGCTTCCGGAGGAGGTGAACCTTGCCGAGGTGTACATTCTGGGCCTTCTTGATGCGGAGCCGAGTCTCGAGCTGCTTGTCGACTCGGGTGTGTCGGCGGTGGAGCCAGGCGTGGCGGGCACGACGCCGACTGCATCGGTGCTTTCGGGCGTGGTGCGTGCGCTCTCGCGCAGTCCCGAGTCGAGCGTGGACTTTTACCGCGGCGGCAACCACGGGGCCATGAAGGCGGCGTGTGTGCTTGCGCAGCGGACGCTCGCGACGGTGTTGCCGCTTCTCGAGCGCTGGCCCGAGCATGCAACGCTCCAGACGATCGCACAGGCGGCGCGCGAGCTCACGGAGCTCTCGGGCGACACGCCGGTGGCACGCTTGGTGGCCAAGACGGAGCAGCTCTTCACACACGCCAGCGCGTGGGAGCGCTATGCCAGTGCGGAGGCGCCGCTTGGCGATCTCGTTGCGCAGATGGCGGCACAGATTGTCGCGTGGCGGCGGATGGAGTTGGCGCTGTGGCCCAGCGTGCTTGACGGGGAGGTGCGGGCCGCCCGCCGCTTGGACCGGTGGTGGTTCCACATGTACGAGCTGGCGGTGTTGGCGGACGAGCCCGAGGCCGACAAGGTGGTGGCGGCGGTGCTGGTGTTCCTCAGCGGCGGCACGCATGGCGACTATGCGGACCGTGTGCGGCTTGTGGACGCAGTGGCACACCACTGCAGCCAGATGGGCCGTGGGGAGCTTGCAGGCGCGCTTGCCAACGTGCTTTCGTTGTTCCGGCAGTATCTCGGGGTGGTTGCGGCGGCGGTGGCAGCGGCGCGGAGCCGTGCCGACAAGGAGATGAAGGAGGTGATTCTCCTTGCGTCGTGGAAGGACGTGAACGTGGAGGCGCTCAAACAGAGCGCACGCCGGCTGCACGCGTCTTTGTACAAGGTGGTGCGGCGGTTCCGTGACGCGTTGACGCAGCCGGTGCGGCCCGTGTTGGAGGCTGGGTTGAGCAGCGTGGAGGTGGATGCGGGGGCGGCGTACGCGGCAACGGTCTGCGCAGTGGAGCCGGTGCTGCCGGACGCAGTGGTGGAGCGGTTCGGTGGATGGGGCTCGCGGCTGCGGCCGCTCCAGCAGTTGCACACGACGGCCGACACGATGGCGCGGCGGGTGGCAGTGTTCGGGGACGAGGCGCTTCCGTCGCTCGGCGAGCTTGCGGCAGAGGTGGCGTCGGAGGCGGCGCGGTTGAAGAAGGAAACGCCGACGACACTCACGGACGAAACCAAGAAGGTGGCGGCACAGCTCCTCAGCGAAAAGCACCGGACGTTTGCTGCTGTTCTCAAGCAGCTCAAGGAGGCGGGCGTGCGCACAACGCTCCACAAGGATGTTGCAGAAGCACAGGCGCAGATGGCGGTGGTGCTTGCTCTGGCTCCGGCGCTCAGCGACACGGTGGTTGCGGGCTGCGACCCGCTCTTTTTCCGCGTGGTGGAGTTGTTGCCGCGTGTGCGCGCGGCAGCAGCGGCTCCCGCGGCGGATGCGCCGGACATGGGGCGCGCGGCGGCGGCGTGCGAGCACTTGGTGCACGCTGTGACGACCGTGCGTGGGCCGGTCCGCCGCGTGGCGATGCACGTGCAGTGGTTGGAAGAGGCGGTGGCGGGCCTTGAGCGCGCGGGGCGTGCGGCTCCTGTGCCGGCGCTGCGTGCGGCTGGTGCTCTTGCGGCGTGTGCGGCCGGGTCTGAGGTGCGCCGGTGGCTTCCGCAGGTGTTGGCGTACGCCGCGGACACGGTTCTGCGGGCGGCGGCGTTGGCGGGGGTGTCGGTGGATGCTGGGGTGTTCATCAGAGGCGAGAGCGAGGCCCGGGTGCACGCGGCGCTTGCGGTGAGTCTTCCTGTGCTGAAGGAGGCTGTGGAAGGTCTTGGGCAGTTTGCTTCTTTTGTGGCGCTGCTTCGCGAGAGCCTCGGTGCGTTCCGAGAGGCACACCCCCAGTTCGCGTTTGTGGCAGACACGGTGGAGGCGTTTGTGGGCACGGGGGACCTTGTGCCTGGTCTGAGCACGTCGCTCGTGGCGCTTTCGCCCGTGGATGTGGTGGAGACGGCCTTGCGCCAGTTGGCGACGGCGTCTGTGTTGGCGGTGCAGCGGACGGTGGTGCTTCCCGAGATTGGCGACGAGGACGGGTGGTTCAGCCGCAGCCAGCAGCGGATGGGTGCATATGCGGTGCTGGTGCATCCGCGGGCAGTGCGGCTGGCGGTGGACACGGCGGTTGCGGCGCTCGGGGCGGTGGAATACCTGGCGGAGACGGCGGGAATGGCCCGGGCGCTTCTCCAGATGACGCTCCCGCTTGTGCAGCACTATCTTGGTTTGTGCCGGAAGGTGCTTGCGCAGATGGTGCAGTACTATCGTGAGACGCTCAAGGCGGTGCACACGATGGCAGAGGTGCTTCATGCGGTTGCGTCGCGGGGTTTCTGCTCTCCGGAAGCGCCGCAGGAGGCACAGGAGCTGGGGCAGACGCAGCTGGGAACGGGTCTTGGTGATGGGGAGGGCGAGACGAACAACTCGAACGATGTGGAGGAGGACGAGGACTTGACGGAGCATGCGCAAGAAGAGAACAAGGAGGAGGGGGAGCGGGGGGAGGACGATGACGCGGTGGACATGGACGGAGACATGGCCGGGGAGAACGAGGAGGCGAGCGGGGACGAGGGGGAGGATGCAGAGGAGGAGATGGACGAGGAGGTGGACGAAGTGGACGAAGATGCGATTGACGAGAAGATGTGGGATGGAGAGAGCGAAGGGAAGGAAAAGGAAGGGGATGGGGTGGACGGCGAAGGGGGAGAGATGGAGGGAGTGGAGGATGAGGAGACGGGGGAGCAGAAGGAGAAGGAGCAGAAGGGAGAGGGACAGGTGGAGGAGGGAGATGACGGGGAAGAGGAAGAGGTGGGGGAGGAGAAGGACGAGGTGAGGCAGCAGGACGGGGAGGAGGTGGATGAGGAGGTGGAGGAGGCAGAAGCGTTGGAGTTGCCGGAGGATTTGAACTTGGACGGGGAAGAGGGGGAGGAAGGAGGGGAGGAAGGAGAGGAGGACGCGGGCGATGATATGGAGTTGC
>JAJMSD010000112.1:0-29228 GCA_030558265.1 [Candida] pseudocylindracea
GCGTGCTGTGGTGCTCGACGAACTCGAACCTGATCAAGACGCGCACCATCTCGGCATCGCTCTACAACATGGCGGCCCAGGTGGGACAGGTCATCGCCTCCCAAGTCTACCGCGGCTGGGACGCGCCCCGATACCGCGTGGGCAACGGCGTGCTCGTAGGGTTTGCCGGCTTGATGGTGCCGGCGCTCCTCGGCACCCATGTCTACTATCGGCGACGCAACGCCGCCAACGCACTCAAGTGGAACGCCATGCTGCCCGAGCAGCAGGACGAGTACCGCCGCCACAACAAGACCGCCGGCAACAGGCGTCTTGACTTCCAGTTTGCGTACTAAAGATTACGCCGTGTAACATCCTCTTTCCCACTCCGGCCCCGTCCCCGCTGGACCCTCTCCCGCACAGCGTCCCCCCACTTCACAATGCTCCCCACGCTCCGGCGCCTCCCTCTGCCGCGCGCCCCCCGCCTCCACCGCCTCTTTGTGCCGGCCGCATCCCCGGCCTTTTCGCACATCCTCACGTGCCCGCCGGCAAAATCTCATCGACGCATGTCTTCTTCCATCCAGCCCGTGCCCCTCGCGGAGGCGGCCAGCGCCAGCCCCGTCAACTACCCGCCGCTCACCACGCCCGAACAGCAGGCTGAGGCGGCCCAGTGGAGCACCCTCGCCCAGCGCTTCCCCGAGCCGTTGGCCGACTTGAACGACACGCTCCGCCTGCGCACGTACGTGTTGGGCGCCGTGCCGAGCGCCACCGACGCCGTGGTGTTTGCGGGCGTCTACCCGCACGCGCAGGCGTTGACGGCGAGCGCGGAGCTGGTGGCGCAGTTCCGCCACGTCTTGAGATGGGTTGACTTGGTGCAGAACACGTTGGTGGCCGTGGACAAGAAGGTGGTGTTGGACTACGCCGTGGAGCTTCCGCGCGAGGTCAAGAAGAAGGAGAAGAAGGCCGACAAGGCCGCCAAGGCCGCGAAGGAGCCCAAGGCCGAGAAGAAGGAGAAGCCGGCGGCTGCCGCGAAGGAGGAGAAGCCGGAGGCCGCCAAGGGCGCCAAGGCCGAGCTCACGCCGGAGCAGATCGCTGCGCGTGACGCAGCGCAGAAGGCAAAGAAGGAGGCCAAGGCCAAGGCCAAGGCGGAGCAGGCGGCGCGCGCAGCGGCCAAGACGGCCGCGGCGCTCCCGCCGTCGCCCGCGATGGTGGACTTCCGTGTGGGCTTTATCCAGAAGGCGGTGAAACACCCCGATGCCGACGCCTTGTACGTGTCGACGATTGACATGGGCGACGAGGAGGGCCCGCGCACCGTGTGCTCGGGGCTCGTCAAGTACGTGCCGCTCGAGGACATGCAGCAGCGGTTTGTGGTGGTGATTGCGAACCTCAAGCCGGTGACGATGCGCGGCGTGAAGCTGTGTGCGATGGTGTTGTGCGCACTGGGCAACGACACGGTGGAGTTTGTGAACCCGCCGGAGGGTCTGAAGGCGGGCGACAAGGTGTACTTTGAGGGCTTCAACGGCGAGCCCGAGAAGCAGCTCAACCCGAAGAAGAAGATCTTCGAGACGGTGCAGCCCAAGTTCACCACGACCGAGCAGTTCGAGGTGGTGTACGAGGACGACGGCAAGACGGCCAAGTTGAGAACCGACAAGGGCTACTGCCACAACCTGACGCTTGTGGCGGCAAAGGTTAGCTAAATATACAGCTCGAACGGGAGGCCGGTCTAGGCGATGCCGGCGGGCTGCTCGCGGGCGGCGCTGCGGAACCGCTTGTGGGTGGCGGCGCGCGACTACTCGCGGGTGGCGCCGGGAGCCAACCCCCACTCCGCCCACATGGCCTCGCGCGTCTTGATCAAGCGGTCTGTGAGCTCGGCCACCGGCTCGGTCTTAATCAGCGCCCGTGCGCTGAAGAACTCGCTCAAGTCGACGTCACCGCGCGCCTCGCGCTCGTACTCCACCGCCTGCACCAACATCTCGAACTTGTCGACGTCCTTGACCAAGCGCGCCTCCGGCGAGCGGATCTCCTCGTAGTCCCACCACAACAGAGAGAGCTCGGCGGAAAACGCCTCGTTGTACGGCTTCACCACGTGGCAGAGGTACTGGATCGCGGCGAGCTCGCGCTGGTGCTTCTCGGTCTTGTCGATGTGGGCATCCATCGGCACGATGTCGCCCACGAGCAGCTCGGCAATGTCGTGCACAAGGGCGATCTTGACGCAGCGCGCGAGGTCAACGCCGGCACCCGCGACGCTCATCAGGATCACGCCCATGCGGTACATGTGGTCCAGGATCAGCTCGCACGGGGCAATGCCCATGTTGATCCAGCCGGTGCGCGGCTGCGTCTTGAGAAGGCGCACAAGCTGGTAGAAGGCAAGGGCGTGGTCCGCCGGGAGCGGCAGCGCCACTAGCGAGAGCACCGCCTCCGGCACCTGCTGCTCGGGACTCCACCCGGACGGCGTGGCAAAGGAAGACATGGGCAGGCGGGTGTTGACGTTTCGGGTTTTTTGCCGGACGGCTGTGCGTGCAGGACTAGTCCTCGTCCAAGTCGACGGGGTGCGAGAGCAACACGGCGACGCCGGTGAGCTGGTCCAACTGCTGGCCCAGTTCGTGGAGCAGCGAGAACACCGCCACGTCGCCGCCGCTTTGCCGCACCTGGTCGGCCATCGCAATGTAGTGCTTGCGCTTCGCCAAGTCGTCCAGCCGGAACAACGTGTCTGTGAGGAGAAGCGTGCGCACGGCGCCGAGGTCGATCGCGCGCTGGCACTCCTCCGGCCCGTACCACGCCCGGAGGTCGTCGCGGTTCAACGCCTCCATGAAGCGGTCGAGCACCGCCGCCTCCTGTGCGTACTTGGTGGCGGCGAGCCGCGACACCATCTCCGGCGCCCGGAGCGCCTCCTCCAAGCCCTGGAGGTAGCCTGTCAGCAGGTGTCCCACCACAAACTTGGGGCGCGCTGCAAGCGTCGCCTTGTCACCAGCCTTGGCGGCGAGGTCGAAGAAGACGTCGCTGAGCTGCTGGGCCACAAACCCGGGCAGCGCGAGCACCACTGCCTTGAGCCGCGCAAGGTCAAAGTGGCGCCGCATCAGCTCTGCCGTTGCCGCCAAGAAGCTCTGCACCGCCTTGTCGTGCGCCAGCGCGTCGCCGCGCCGCTTCTTGGGGATCAGCTTTTCCTGTTTGTGCACCAACACCGTCATCGAGTCGGTGATGAGACAGAGGTGTGCCACGCCCTCCTGGAGCACCACCGCTCCGAGCTCGGCCTTGCTCTCGATGCGGCACGCCTGCGTGATCACGTCGTACGCCACCTGGTCCCACTCCGTCTTGTACACCGTCACGGGCACGTTGTAGACGATCTCCGCCAGGTGGTACAGCCCCACGGGCACGTCGTCGTGCGCATCCACCGTGGGACCGCGGAGCCGGAGCGACTCGTCGCCGGGCTCGTAGTCGATCTGCTCCACCTTGAGCCGGAGCGTGAGCGGAATCCGCTCCGTCTTCTTGCCGCGCGCCACGTTGCGGTGGGTGCGCACGCGCACCTCGTCGCCCTTCTGCAACAAGTTGTACAAGGTCCAGTGGTCCTCCTTGTCCTCGGGCACAAGCGTCACGAACCCGCTGGAGTCCTTCTCCAACTGCTGCTTGACAAGCTTCATAAATAGAAAGTGTTGTGTAATGCTGATGAGGCTGCGCGCGGTTCTTGTGAGACGCCGGGGCGCGCAGAGGGAGGGCGCCGCCCCGCCGACCGGGCCGGCGCCGCTACACCTGGTTGTCGAGGAAGCGCGGGTTGTTCTGGAGCTTGGCCTTGAACTTGGCCCACCACAGGTCAAACTGCGCCATGGGCACCTTGCCCGCTGCGTCTGTGAACAGCCCGAGGTAGTTGTACGCGTTCTGCACGATCTTGTTCGCAAGCACCGCCACGTCCAGCGGCGCGGCTGGCGCGCTCCCGGCCGGCAACGCCTTGGGCCGCACCACCAGCTGGAGCATCACCTCGCACTGTCCCGCCGGCTCGATGCTGATGCCGATCGTGAGCTCGCCCGCATCCGTGTCCATCATCTCGTCGTCGCCGCTCGTGCCCGCCGAGTTGAACTTGAAGATGGCCAGCGGCTTGGCCGCCCCCAACCCGCCCAACAACTGAAAGTCCGACTCCGCGTGGTGCGGGAGCCGGAAGTACACGAGACAGCCGTAGTCCGGCGGAAGCTCCTGCCCCGGGAGAAGAAACACCGCCACGTGCGCAAGTCCCGCCGCCTGCGGCACCGAGATCTGGAACTTGGCCGCGTCCACCTGCGTCGCAAGCACCACCGGACGGCCCGAACACACCGCGCCAAACATGCCCCGTTCGCAGCGCGGCCCGCTGCCGTTAAAAACCCCGGCGCTACCGCGCACGGAACGCAGACGCGTGCGCCTGCGCGCGCCGAGAAGCTTCTGGGAAAAACCTGCCGCTGCGGATGCAAGCTCCTCTTGGAGCTGGGCTCGGACAGAACGCAGCCACCGGGGCGCCTGGCGCCTGGTGGGTGGCTGGGATACCCGGGCCCCAGAGCAACACACGGAACATATTTTCCATCTGACTAGTCCACGACAGATGATTATGGGAAAGATAGCGATGTGACATTCGCGGCAAGCCGCGCGTAGACGGGACGGGGCCGGCGGTGTTGGCGGGCTGTGGGGCTCGCCCTCCCCCAGCACGGTCTTTCTCCGGCCGCCCCGCCGTCCGGCCCTGGCCTGCCCCCGCCGCCCGGCGCCCCCGCCATCTCATCGCTGCGGCGCGCCCTGCGCCTGTCCCCGCGCTCCTTCCATGTCGCACCCGGCCGCATCCGCCGTCTTGTCGCCCGTGCCCCCCGAGCCCCTCCCCCAGGACCTGGCTCCCGCCGCCATGCCTCCGCACCGCCACGCCCGCCACGCCGCCGGCCTCACGCTCCCCCTTCTCGTCACCACCGTTGTCGCCTGCCTCGGCCTGCTTCAGTACGGCTACCACATGGCCGAGCTCAACGCCCCCGAGGCCGTGCTTTCGTGCCGCACCAGCACCCTTCCGGACCGTCTCGTGGGCACGCCGTACAAGGAATCCTTCTACGGGCGCCACGGCCTCCGCCAGTGCGTGTCCATGGACGTGGCGCTGGTGGGCACCATCACGCTGGCGTTCCCCCTCGGCGGCTTGCTCGGCAGCACCCAGGCCGGCGTCGTGGCCGACCGTCTTGGCCGCCGCCGTGCCATCATGGCCAACGGTCTCTTGTACACCCTCGGGCTGTTGGTGGCGACGGGCGCCGCGCTGGTGGCGCAGTTGGTGTGGGGGCGCGTCTTGCTGGGGGTGGCCGCAGGCGGTCTGGTGGTTGTGACGGCGCTCTTCATTGCCGAAGTGGCCCCGCTCGAGCTCCGGGGCTTGCTTGGCTCCATGAACCAGGTGAGCATCAACGTCGGCATCCTCCTCACACAGGTGGCAGCCATCCGCCTCGCCAACGACTACCAGTGGCGCCACTTGCTCCTCCTCGGCGCCGTGCTCGGGGCCGTCAACACGCTTGCGGGAGCCCTCATTGCCGAAAGCCCCGTGTGGTTGGTGCGCCGGGGCCGCCGCGTCGAGGCCGCCCACGCGTTGGCAGCTCTCCGCGGCGCGTCTCCCGAGGACGTGGGGCCCGAGTTGGATTCCCTTGCGTGGGACGAGCCCGCCGGCGAGTCTCTGGTGCGCACCGTCCGCTCGGTGCTGCTCCGGCAGTACCTCACCGCTGCGGCGTACCGCCCCTCGCTCGGCATTGCGACTGCGGTCATGACGGGCCAGCAGTTTTGCGGCGTCAACTCCATCATCTTCTACGGCGTGCTGGTGATCACGCAGCTTCTCCCGCAGTATGCCATTGCCGTCAACTGTCTCGTGCTGTTGGTGAACGTGTGCGTCACCTTCTTTGCCGGCACAGTGCTTGATCTCTACGGCCGCAAGCCATTGCTTGTTGGCCTGGTGCTGGCGATGGGGCTCGGGGCGTTTGCCATGGCCCTCGGCATTGTGGGCCACCACGCCGCGCTTGTTGTGGTGGCAGTGTTTGTCTACATTGCGAGCTTCGCCATGGGGTTGGGCCCGATTCCCTTCTTGCTCATACTGGAGGTGACGCAGCCCGAGGCCAAGCTGGTGGCGCAGCTGTGGGGCACGTCGGTCAACTGGGTGGCGACGTTTGCCGTGGGCTACTTGTTCCCGATCCTCAACCGCTGGTGGGGCGGCTACGTCTACTTTTTGTTCACGGGTGTCAGCGGCGTGCTTGTCGCGTGGTTGGTGCGCCACTTGCCCGAGACCAAGGGCCGGCGCGACTACAGCGACGTGTGGGACCGCTTTGGTCAGTTGCAGTTGTGAATGCGTGGACCCGCCGCGGCTCGTGATGTCTCGTGCAATGCTAGGCCGCAAGCCGGACGGCGATGCTGTCGCCGCCCACCTTGCCGTCGAGGTACGCCTCCACCTCGTCCTTGCGCAGCTCCCAGCTCGCCACCTGCTCCAACTTGTGTCTGATCTCGAGCATCTCCTTCTCCACCAGGTTGATGCTCTCGTCCGTGCCCAACGCCACAAAGTCCCAGCTCTTGTCCTCGTGCACCTCGAGGAGATAGTCGTGGTACTTCATCAACAAGGGCCGGTGCAGCAACGTGATGAAGGTGATTTGCTTCTTGCGCAACATGTCAAAGAGGTAGTCCTCCACGTCGCTGCTCACGGCGTTCGTGCTCTCGTCCAACACGACAAACTGCGGTCGCTTGAACACCACGCGCGCAAGCAGCATGCGCTGCTTCTCGCCGCCCAGGAACACGTCCTTCCAGTCCTTGCGCACGTCCCACCCGCCCTCGCGCTCGAGAAGGTACTCCAACTTGACGTCGCGCAACACCCTCACCAAGTCCTCGTCCAGCCGGCCCATCGCCACCATCTCCGCCTGCAGGTACGGGTAGATCACCTGGTCGCGCAACGTGCCGGCGCTGAAGTAGGTCTTCTGCGGGAGGTAGTAGATGTCGGCGTCGCGCGGCCGCGACACCAAGCCGCGGTACACCGGCCACAAGCCCGCAAGCATGCGCGCAATCAGCGTCTTGCCGGCACCGTTTGTGGCGAGAATCAACAAGTTCAGGTGCGGCTTGAGCTGGAACAGGAGATCGTCCACCAAGCGCACGCCCTCCAGGCCCTGTGGCAGCGGCACCACCACCGGCATCTTTTCGAGGCGCACGCCGTTGTAGCCGTTCTGCACCGTGCCGAGAATGTCGTTGGGGAGCTCGTCGCCGTAGCAGAACTCGCTCGAGTGCACCTCGTGGAGCGCCAGGAGCATCAGGAACACGCGGTCGGTGTAGCCCGTCAACTGATCGAGGTCTTTGATGGAGTACATGAGGCGCAGGCCCGCGTCGGCCAAGCTGAGCATGAGCCGCTTGTTGACAATGAACTGTCTCATGTTGCTCTCCTCGCGCCCGCGGCTCGTCGGCGTGCTCTTCTTGCTGGTGCCGGGCATCAACTCGTCCATGAAGATGGGAATCAGCGCAAAGAGGTAGCCGAGCGCCAGCCAGGTGTACTTCAAGATGTAGTCCTCCAACACCAGGTACGGCGCCTGGATCCAGTGCTCCTTCTTGACGTGGCGCATCAAGGTGGCAAAGATGCCGTTGACACGCATCTTTTCCAACAACAGGCCCTTGTAGAAGGCAATCTCCTCGCAGTTGGTGATGAGGTTCAAGTGTGCGTTGTAGTAGTCGCCCTCCAACTGCAGGCGCTCCTTGGCCAAGCGGCCAAACGCGGGCGTGTTGCTCTTGAGCACCAACCCGGTGAGGAAGTAGTTGAAGAAGATGCCTGCAATGCCGGCGGTGCCCAAGTTGTCGCGGAGATACACGCTGAAGAAGATGAGGTCCATGGCGGGCTTGCCCATCAGCGTGAACAAGTCGCAGATCAGATCGCAGAACTGCGTCACGTCGTTGGTGATGTACTGGTCGATGTTGTCCACCTGCGTGTTGCTCAACTGGAGCTTGTAGTAGATCATCTCCTTGTCCATGTACAAGTCGTGGATGTAGCGCATCAAGTTGGTGCGGAACAGGATGGACAACCGCAGCGTCAAGTACTTGATGGCGGCGTTCGTGTACAGCGCCGGAAACGCGAGAGCAAACCAGTACACCAAGTCGCGGATGAACAGACGTCCGTTGCCGCCAATGATGTCCTTGACGATCTGGCCGTCGAGGCGCGCCACGAGCAACAGGAGCCACGTGCGCAACACGAGGAACAGACACTGGGTGACGAGGTAGTACAGGTTGGCGTCGAGCACCTTGGGCACGAGGATCTGCCAGATGATGGCCAACTGCTTGAGGAACTTGGAGCCGATCAAGCGGTTGCGCTGCTGGTCGAGCTTCAAGTCGCGCTCGAAGTTCTTGAACGCGTACTTGTCGCTCTCGTAGCGGTCCTGCAGCGCCTTAGGGATCTCGACAACGCGCTCGCGCCCGCCGAGGGACACGACGATACGGCGCAGGCCGTTGCGGAGGATCTCCAGGGACTGCCGCGCGAGCCGGGGGCGCCGCCGCAACGCACGCCGGCTGTTGAAGTCGAGGATGAGCCGCCGGAGAGTGTACACGATGGCGATGGTGCTCAGACCGAACAACAGGGCGAGGAAGATCATGACGGGCGGCAGCCGCCGGTCGATCTTGCCGTTGGTCTTGACGTAGACGACAAACTCCCGGAGAAGCCGCGGGAGCGCTGCCCACCGCGCATTGAGAGTCGAAAGGGCAATCATGCGCGCGCAGAAAGAGGGAGCAGCAAGCGGTCCTTTATAACTCGGAGTTCGCGGCTGCGCAGGCGCCCGCCGCGCCAAACGAGTGACGCCCCCGCATGTGCCGCGTCACATGCCGCGTTAGCCTGCACCCAAGGGAGGGGAATGTCACGTGTGCATCTGCTGGCCGCATCGGGGGCGATGTGGCGCGCTGCCCGACGCGGACGAGTGCGGGGCCGCGTCATGGCGGGTGCGCGTCGGCCGGCAGCGCGTTCGAGCAGGACGGCGGTGCGTGTTTCGCGCGACTCAATTCATGTATAGCTACACCCCTTAGTCAAAGAGACCGAACCCCATGTCGTCGTCGGACTCCTCCTTCTCCTCCTCGGCAGGGGCGGCGGCGGCCTCCTCGGCGGCACCGCCGGCCGCGGCACCGCCGGCAGGGGCGGAGCCACCGATGGGGCCGGCAGAAGACAACTTGGCGTTGCCCTCGGCGATCAACTCCTCGATGTTCTTGCCGCGGGCAAGCTCGATGACGCGGTCGACCTGGTCCGCGTCGACCTCGATGTCGCCGGCCTCAAGGACGGCCTTGATGGCGGCAGCGGACGGCTCGGCGTGGCCGGTGGACACGAGCAACAAGTAGGCGGCCAAGTACTTCATGGTTAGGTGTGGGAAGGTTCGGCCGGCGCCGCACTGAACGACATTTTCCACCAGCGAAAGCAGTCACGGGCGCGTGCGTAAACTATGCGGGCGTGTGCGTATGAACGGGCACGGCATCGCACCCGTGCACCCATCCGTGCACCCATCCGTGCACACGGCGGTCCCGGCTAGCGGCCGATGCCGATCGCAACGAGGTCCTCCTCGACCTCCTTGGCGTCGCCCGTGCTCACGGGCGGTGCGCTGGGGAACCCGAAAAACCGGTTCACCGCGTTGAGCTCGCCCACCTCGGTCAACACAGCGTTGCGCTCAAGCACCAACCGGTGGCGATCGACATTCGCAACGCTGTAGGTGAACTCAGGCACCAACGAGTCGAGCACGCGCCGCTCGCGGTTCACCTTGTACCACTCCTTGGTGGTGTCGTCGAGTAGCTGCAATCTCAAGTCCAGCTGGCACTTGGCAAACTGCTGGTGGAGCTGCACCCGCTGCGCCCGGGTCTGTGCATCGATGCACTTGAGGCGGTACTGGAGACTGCACTCCAGCGCCCTGAGCTTCTCCTCGTAGACCTTGTTGATCTTGGCGAGGATCCGCTTCAAGTCCGGATGCTGGCCCAGCGCGCATAGCTCCGTCTCGTACTGCAACTGTGCGAGCTTGTCCTGGTAGAGCCGGTCGCGGAGCCCGGCAAACTCCCGTTCAATATCCGTGAGTTCCTGGATGGCCTGGACACGGAGCCGTGCCTGTTCTTCCGGCAGAAGCGTGGGGCGCGGCGGTGGCGACGGCGACCGCTCGGGCTTTTCCTCGTCCTCTCCCTCGGCGCTTTCGTCCTCGGCCTGCTCGCCCTCGCTCTCCTCGCCACCTGGCGCGGCCGGCGGCAGAGCCGAGTGCAGCGCCGGGCCTGCTGCCGTGTCGCCGCTGGCCTCTCCGGCGGCCTCGCTCTCGTCCGCGGTGGTGGGCGGCTCGCGCAGGGCCGAGGCGGTGCGCACGCGCTTGCGGTCTGCCGCACTCTCGCGGTCGCCGCGTTTGCGCAGCACACGGCCGCTGCTGTCGCCGGCGCTGTCGATGTCGGCTCCGCTGTCGCCGATCTCGTTATCGGTGTGGGAGCGGCTGTCGGCGGCCGCGGGCAGGGCGGCGGCCGAGGGAGAGGCAGGCAAAGCACCGTTTGCACGTGCCAACTTCAGGAGGGTCATGGGAGGAGAGCCAATGTCCATGCGGTCGGTCTCGGCCTCGGAGGAGTCGATGTCGCTGAGCTCGCTGGAGGTGTAGTTGGTGGTGGCCGGCGGGGGCGCGTGGGAGCTGTGCGGCGACAGGTCGCTGGAGGGAATGTCGCTCAAGGGCAGGGTGGGGTCAAAGGGCTGTTTGGTGTCTGACAAAGGCTCCGCCTCGCGAGACATGGGAGGGGAGGCGTGGCGCGGGGCAGGAGGACGGAGCGTGTGTGCAGACGCTGGAGATGAGTGGAGGTGCGTGCAGGAGGGCCGGCACGGAATTGCCGAATTGGGCGGCAGCCGCCTCGGCCGACGCTCCAGGGCACGCGCACGGGCACGGGCACAGGCACGGACACGCGCCGGCACACAGCCCTGCGGGCACGCCCGCATCTACACATTCACGCAGTCTCATTCATTTAGGCAACGAGCTCAACGACACCACCGGCAGCAATGATCTTCTCCTCAGCCAACTTGGAGACAAAGCGGGCCTTCACAATGACGGGCACCTGGGGGAGACGGCCCTTGCCCAACACCTTGCCGTAGCCGTGGGCCAAGGTGTCGATGACCGGGGCGGCAGAGGCAGACGCGGACTTGAGGTACTCGTCGCGCTTCTCCTCGTCAACCAAGGTCCACAACTTGTCCAAGTTCAACACCGGGCGCCAGAAGTGGTTCTGCTGCTTGTGGAAGTAGCGCATACCAACCTTACCAAAGTAACCAGGGTGGTACTTGTCCATGTTGGTTCTGTGGTGGTGCTGGCCACCGGCCATACCGCGACCACCGGGGTGCTTTCTGTGCTTGCCGATGCGACCCTTACCGGCAGACACGTGGCCTCTGTGCTTTCTCGTCTTGGTCAATCTGGTGGGCATCCTGAGGAGTAGGAGGGGGAGTGGAGAGCGCGAGCGAAAAAAAAGTCAAGCGCCGCCAGCGGTGCGTGCAGGAGCGCACACCGCAGAAAAGCAGTCACAGTGCGGCACGTGCACGCACGGCGGCACGGGGTTTGTCCTGCAGACAGACTCCGCCTGCCCGATCGGGGCGCCGCCCGCAGCTGCCCGATCGGGGCACTTCCCGCAGCTGCCCCTTCCGGCCGCGATGAGATGAGCCAGCTTTTTTTCGCCCTGCCCGCATGCTGACCGTGATCCCGCCGTTGCTGAAGCGGCAGAAGAAGGCGGCCCAGGCGCCGCGCGAAGTCGACCTTGTGCCGGCGGATCTCCCCGACGTGCTTGTCAAGTTCCAGGCCCTGGACAGCGGTGAGCTGGTTGGCGGTCTGATCCGCGTTCCCGGCGGCATCACCGAGAGCCAGCTCGAGCAGTTGCTCAACCAGCTCCACCCGCAGGACGAGACCGTGCCCTACCGCTTTGCCCTCCAGAACGGCGATGCGCAGGTTGAAATCAAGGAAACGCTCTACCACTCCGTGCTCAAGCCCTGCATCAAAACCACCGAGGACTTCATGACCTTGGTGTTCACGCCGCGCGCTGTCTTCAAGGTCAAGCCCGTGACCCGCAGCGGCGCCGCCATCTCCGGCCACGGTGCCACCATCTTGTGCGCCCAGTTTGCCCCGCACACGCTGCTGCGCATGGTGACGGGCGCCGGCGACAACACCGCGCGCGTGTGGGACTGCTTGACCCAGACCCCGCTCCACACCCTCTCCGGCCACACCGGCTGGGTCTTGTGTGCGGCATGGAGCCCTGACGGCGCCACCATTGCCACCGGCCTGATGGACGGCACCGTGCGCTTGTGGGACGGCAACACCGGTGCCAGTCTCGCTGTCTTGAAGGGCCACTCCAAGTGGGTCCTGCTGTTGGCGTGGGAGCCGCTCCACCTCGTCAAGTCCGGCCACGCGCCGCGGTTGGTGCTGGCCTCCAAGGACACCACCTTGAAGATCTGGGACACGGGCGCCCGTGTCGGCGTGTACACCATGCTGGGCCACACGCTGGCGGTCCTGTGCGTCAAGTGGGGCGGCACCAACATCATCTACCTGGGGCTGCACGACAAGACGGTGCGCGCGTGGAACCCCGACGACGGCCGGCCCTTGCATGTGATGAAGGCCCACGCCCACTGGGTCAACCACCTCCTGATGCTGACGGACGCCGTCATGCGGCGCGGTGGGTTCGACCACACGGGCGCCCCGCCGGCCGATGCGCGCGCCGCGGCGCAGAAGGCATACGACGGCGTCGCGCGCCAGGGCGGCACAGTCGTCGAGCGCATGGTGACCGCCAGCGACGACTTCACCATGTACTTGTGGGAGCCGCTGAAGCTGCAGAAGCCCATCACGCGCATGACCGGCCACCAGAAGTTGGTCAACCACGTGCTGTTCCTGCCCGACGGCCGCTACATTGTCAGCGCGCTGTTCGACAACTCCGTCAAGTTGTGGGACGGCCGCGACGGCAAGTTTCTCGCCACCTTCCGCGGCCACGTGGCGCCCGTGTACCAGACGGCGTGGAGCAGCGACCTGCGCCTCTTGGTGCTGTGCTCCAAGGACACCACCTTGAAGGTGTGGGACGTGGCCACGCGCAAGCTCGCGCTGGACCTCCCGGGCCATCTCGACGAGGTCTACGCCGTCGACTGGAGCGTCGACGGCCGCGCCGTGGCCAGCGGCGGCAAGGACAAGCAGGTCCGCTTGTGGAACCACTAGTGTACAGGAGAAATAACGCACGCCGAAAAACCTCCCATGCTCCGCCGGCTCGTCAGCACCAGCGCGTCCCGCCGGCTTGCCAGCACCAGCGCGCCGCGCAGCACGCTCGCACAGACGCTCTTCCCGGAGACGGTTGCTCCCGAGCAGCTCGTTGGCACCGCCCACAGCCCCAAGGCGTACTTTGTGCCCAAAACCCTCCGCAAGAACTGGCCCGTGTACACGCTGTACCGCCGCAACACCGTCTTCACCGAGGTGCGCAAGGTGCAGGGCAGCGTGGCGCAGTTCAAGTGCGACTTGCTCAAGGCCTTGCCGCAGGTTGCCGACGCCAAGTCCGTCCGCATCGTCGAGCCGCTGAACCGCGTCGAGGTCCGCGGCAACTTTGCCAGGGAGATCCGCGACTTGCTCGACCGCGAGTTGGGCAAGCACTAGTCTGTACATAGCAGTGTCCATTTGGGGGCTACGCCACGCCAATATCAAACCCCTCGCTGTTCCCGGTGCTCACCTCGCTCACCTCGCTCACCTCGCTCGCCTCACTCTCGCCGCCAAACGCAGCCATGCGGATCAGCGTGATCCACAGGTCCCCCAACAACTCCACGGCCGTCACCCGCTTCGCCGGGTCCTCTTCCAAGCACTTGGCCACCACGCGCCGCCCGCCCTCGCTCAACTGCTCCGCCAGCGGCATCGGCGGCTTCTGGCCCGCCGCAATGTGGTACATGACGGCCCACTCGTTGTCCAAGTTGGCCCACGGCCGCCGCCCTGTCGCCATCTCGAGCACACAGCATCCAAGCGACCAGATGTCCGCCGCTCCCAGCAGCCCCATCGTCGTGCCCCGGATCGACTCCGGCAGCATGTACATCGGCGTGCCCGTGACGGACGAGAGGTTCTGCGGGTGCGGCGCTCCGTCCGGCCCCGGCGCCCGCGTCCGCCCTTGCGCCGCAATCACCTTGGCCGCACCAAAGTCCACAAACTTGATCACCCCGTTGTGGTCAAGCAAGATGTTCTCCGGCTTGATGTCCCGGTGGATGATGTTCATCAGGTGGAGGTAGGCCAACCCCTCGAGCATCTGCAACGTGTACACCTGGATCACAAGCTCGTCCTCGATCCGCCCGTACTCAAGCAAGCCCGCAAGCAGCCCGCCCTGGCAGTACTCCATGAAAATGCACACCTTGTCGCGGTGCACCTCCACGCCGTAGTACTGCACAATGTTCGGGTGGTTGAGCACCTCGAGCACCGTCATCTCGTCCTTGATCAGGGTCACAATCGCCCGCACCAGCTGCAGGTCGTGGAACCGGATTTCCTTCACCGCCATCACCGTGCCCACGTCCAAGTCCACCGCCTCGTACACACTCCCAAACGTGCCGCCACCAATGTACAGCTTGCGCTGCCACCGGAACTGCACCAGCAGAAACAGCAGCGCGAGGTACGTGAGATAGTCGTGGTCCAGGTCCTTGTCGTCAATCACCCGGCCCACCAGCCGGTGCTTCTCCAACGCCGCGTGCCGCCGGTCCTCAAGCTCGCCAATCGCCCGCATCCGGTCCGCCGACACGTGTTCCATGAGCATCGTGCCCGCCTCCCGGTAGCTGCGCAGCAGCAGCCACTTGAGAAACGACCGCTTCTGTGCCTCCAGCAGCCGCGCCCCCATCACGTCAAAGTGCAGAATCAACAACAGCATGCACCCCGCCACCTTGAGCTTGAGCGTCGCAAACTGGTGCTCCAGCAACGTGAGAATGTTGTACCCGCGCGTCATGGCCATGGCAAACTCGAGCGCCTGCAAGCACCACTTGAACGTCTTGCGGTCCGTGCGGATGCAGTCGTCGCACACAAAGCTCACCCAGTCCACCCCAAGCTGCACCATCTGCAGGTAGTAGGCCGGCCGCCGCGTCGACTCCACGGTGCGGATGTATTCGCGCGCATTGTCGCGTGCAAACACAAACAACAGGTTCACGAGCGGCTGGCACCCGTGGATCGACATGCACTGCTGCCGCACAATCAGCGCCAGGTCGAGCGTGAGGTACAGGAGCCGCGTGTAGCTCTTTTCCAACCGCAGGAGCTCGTGCCGCACCCGCCCCACCGAGCACCGGTAGTCGAGAAACTGGCCAACCGTGTCGCCCACCTGCCGCACAAACGCATCCTTCACAAGCGCCAACTTCATGCGGATGTTGTACTGCTTGGGCGAGCCCTTGTCGTCCACGCCCTCTCCGTGGTGCTCGCGGTACTCGTTCGTCATGTCCGGACCAATCAAGAGCAACCGTCCCGGCTTCACATCCACGTCCGGCGCCTTGGTGAGCCGCACCTCCAACTGCCGCCCGTCCCACACAAGAATCTGCGGCGTGCACACCGCCAACACATACTCCAGCGGGTCGTATGTCCTGACCTTTTCCGGAATCTGGAACTCGGCGTAGTCGGGGTCCTCTGCAAACCACTGTCCCACGCGCGGCGGCCGCTGTGACCCCACGCCAAGGTGTGCCGCGCTGATGATGGTCTCGATGTCGCGATGGCGGTCCCAGAGCGGCGCCAGGGCAAGAAAGTACACGCCGTTGCTCTCCTCGTAGTCCGTCCGCACAAGAAAGTGGTTGGTCGAGCGGAGCAGGTCGAGAAACGATCGGAGCGTGCCCTTCTGGAGCAGGAACAACGCCAGGTTGCGGAACGTGTCGTTGAGCAACCGCTTGAACCCCACCGACTTGCGCTTCATCTGGCCCACGTTCACCCGCGTGGCCGTGTACCACCGGGTCACCTCCAGGCTCGCCGTCTCCAGCGGCTGCAGCAGCAGCGAGCTCAGCAGCAGCGCCGGCGGGCCCTTGATCTGCGACTCAAAGTAGCTGTGGAGCCGCAGCATGAGCTTGTTCGTGAGCACGGCGAACTGCTCCAGAATCAGCGCGCCACCCCGGTCGAGCCGGTAGCCAATCTGCTTGAAAAACTCCCACTGCTCCGCCAACTCGTCGGGCTCGCGGAAGGTGCGGAACAGCTTGCGCAGCCGCGTCGCGTCGAGCAACTTGCGCCCGAGCAACTCCAAGCTGAAGTTGGTGCACTCGATGATCGCCTGCTCAAAGTCCTCGTCCACCGCAAGGTCCACGTTCTCCCAGCCGGGCTGCGGCTGTGCGTACCGCCACATGCCCTCGCGGATCTCGAGTGCAAGTGACACGTACAGCTTAAAGTCACCGAGCATCTGGTCGATCATCATCATCGTGGGGCTGCGGAGCTTGCGCGCATACTGCAAGCGCACCTTGATGATCTCCTTGATGAGAATCATCGGGAAGCGCGCCACGTTCAACACGGACTTGAGGTAGATGGGGAGGCCAAGCTGGTCGAAAATCGGCCCGTACATGAGGAACAGGAACTTGGCCTTGACGATCCACCGTCCAAGGTGCAGCACGAGCCGTCTCTTGAACACGTGGTTGATGTCTTTCTCCTTCATGAGCCGCTCGGCGAACGAACCCTCGCCGGGCACGGCACCGCCCGCGGGCGGCGACTCGTTCGATAGGATGCTCGCAGCGTCGTGGGCGGAGTCGTGCGGGTTCGACACGGCCGCGGTGATGAGCTGGTTCACGGCTGCCAGGTCTGCCGTCGTTGTTGTGCTCAAGTCCTCGATGCCAAGCAGCTGGTCGATGCCGATCCACTCCTTGAGCAAGTCCACCTCATGGCGCAACAGCTCGTTGATGTTGGTCCACGCCGTCAAGGCGTCGATGCGGTCCTGGAACTCCTCGGTCGCGCACACGGGCTTCTCAACGCGCATCTGCGTGAGGTCGCCCCAGTAGCTGGTGATTTTGTCATAGCGCTCAAGGATCGCCGTCACCTGCTCCTTGGGCGACGCGCTCACGGCGTGGTCCACCTTGAAGTGCATCACGTCGCCAATAACCTCGTCCGCAAGGGTGCGGGCGTACAGCACGTACTGCGCCTGCTCCTCTTCCAGCCGCCCAAAGATCTTCAGCCGGATGCCGCTCCAGATAATGTCCTTGTACAACTCCTGGAGATAGGCCTTGTCGTCGTCATACAGACGCTCCTTCTCGGTCGGCGCAATCCGCCCGCGCTCGCTCTTGAGAATGTCGCCGTTCATGACCTGTGCAAGCATGGTTTGCCACTGCAACCGCTCCAGCACCCCGCTCTCGTCGTCGGTGGCCACGGCGCGGTCGTGGCGTGTGGGGAAGATCATTTTGAGGTCGAGCTCGTACAGATCCGGGTCGATCTCCGGGAGGAAGCGGCTGTCGGGGCTTTGGTCGTCCTCACGGTCTGTGTCCAGGTCCAGCTGGTCGCCCTCGGAGTCGTTCAGGGCCGGGGCAATCTCCTTCGTGTAGTAGTCGTCCGCAAACGACGACTTCATCTTGCGGAGGTACTCGCGCTCCTCACGCAAGTAGCGCCGGATGCCCGGCAGACGGGCACCATCGCTCGTAACTGGCAGAGAGCCCGCCACGGCCAGCTGTGCCACGGGAGCGCCGCTGGAGGACTTGCGGGTGCGCAACATGGGCGGCGGCGGGCGGCGGCCGGGGGGGTTCAGCAGGCCCTCGCTCGGCACGCGGCCAACAGCCGCTGCGCTGCGCAGCGACAGCGAAGGGTTGCGCTCCGGGCGCGGGCGCGCGGTGATGGCGGGAGCGGCGGCCAGGTCGCCGGCGGCGCGCAGGCCGGGGGGGCGGTATGGCGGGGGTGGAAGGGGCTTGGTGTTGGCCTGGCCGCCCAGGTTCTTGGAGGCCTTGGAGGCCTTGGAGGAGAGACTCGCGGAGGAGACCATGTGCTTGAGGGAGGGCGCAAAGCCGGTGGAGGGGGTGCGCGTGGAGGGCGGCGGGGGCGCGGGGCGCGTGGCCTCGAACAGCGGCGGGGAGCCGGGCGCCGATGCGGGGCGGGACTGCGTGCCGTTCTTGTCGGCGGGCTGTGACATGGTGTGGGGGTGCCCGTTGCTTTTAGGTTTGGGGGCGTCGCCGGCGGGCGGGAGCGGGCGCTGGGTTTCGGGGGAGAATAATGCGACGGAGGGTTTCAACGTGTCTGCACCGCCCACGCCGCCTCTCGCCATGTTGATCGGGTCCGTGGAGCTTGACCGGTGCATAGAGCGGTTGTACAACCGGGAGCTTCTTCCGGAGGTGACGGTGGAGGCGCTCTGCTTGAAGGCGAAGGAGTTGCTTGTGCAGGACCTGAACGTGGTGCTGGTGAGCACGCCGGTGACGGTGGTCGGGGACATCCACGGGCAGTTCCACGACTTGGTGGAGATCTTCCGGATCGGCGGCTACGCGCCCGACACCAACTACCTCTTTCTCGGCGACTACGTGGACCGGGGGATGTTTCTGGTGGAGACGATCACGTTGTTGATCTGCCTCAAGTTGCGCTACCCGCAGCGCGTGCTGCTTGTGCGCGGCAACCACGAGCTGCGGCAGGTGACGCAGAACTACGGCTTCTACACGGAGTGCTTGAAAAAGTACGGCAGCGCGCGCACGTGGGCCGCCTTCACAGAGGTGTTTGACTACATGCTGCTCGCGGTGGTGGTGGACGACGCCATCTTTTGCGTGCACGGCGGGTTGCTGCCGAGCGTGCAGACAATTGACCAGATCCGCGTGGTGGACCGCTTCAAGGAGATCCCGCACGAGGGCATCATGGCAGACTTGGTGTGGAGCGACCCGGACGACGAGCGCGGCGACTTCAGCTTGAGTCCGCGCGGCGCCGGCTACACGTTCGGCGTCGACGTTGTGCGCAAGTTTCTCGAGGTGAACGGCTGCGACCGCATTCTCCGCGCGCACCAGTTGTGCAACGACGGATACCAGAACTACTTCGACGGCTTGGTGACGACCGTGTGGCTGGCGCCCAACTACTGCTACCGCTGCGGCAACCGCGCGAGCGTGTTGGAGTTGTACGACCGGTACAACCAGCACTTTAACGTGTTTGACGCCGCGCCCGAGAACGACGAGGCGGTCAAGCGCAGCTTGGAGGGCGAGGTGCCGGCGGTGGTGGAGTACTTTTTGTAGCGGCGTGTCCGGGACGCGCCCCAGCATAGCTTGCATGGAGATGCCTAATGACGCCCCATCTGTTTCCATGGACAGCGACCCGGGGCTGTCGACCGACGGCGAAGAGACACGCACGTGGGCGGTGGAGACGCCAGGGGCTGTGGTGGCGACCGAGGCGGCGGGGAGGCCTGCGGCGGTAGCGGGCGGTGCGGCCGCGAGCCCCCCGCGAGAGCCTCCCGCGGACGCGCCCAAGATCACGATCCGCTTCCAGGCGATTGGCGGCGCGCCCCCCATCCACCCCAAGGTGTTCCGGATCACTGCGTCGCAGACGTTCGGCGTGCTCCAGCGGTTCCTCCACAAGCGGCTCCAGCGCCAGGGCAGCGACCAGCAGCAGCTCTTTCTCTACCTCCACAACTCGTTCCTGCCCGCGGGCGACGAGCAGCTTGCAAGCCTCCACGACGCGTTCCTGGTGGGCGACGAGCTCGTCGTGAGCTACTGCTTGACGGTGGCCTTTGGCTGACCGCCCGGCCAACGCCCGGCCGTCCCAGTGGCGTGACGCGCGCACCACTTTTTTTCCATGCTGAACCTCCTCAAGGTGTTCAGCCCCGAGCTGCGCGACCTCACGGACGAGGAGGCCAAGGACTGCGTGCCCTGCCAGGCGGTGGCTGGCTCCGCGGCGCTCCTCGGCGGCACGTACCTTGCCTCCGGCCGCGTCTTCCACGGCCAGGCGCCCGGCACCCACCCGGCGGCGTACGTCCGCGGCGTGCGCGCCGTCGGCGGCGCCGTGGTGCTCCTCGGGCTCTACCGGCTCGGCCAGGGCTGGCTCTGGGACCGCGAGCGCGAGTACCGCGCCTTCCGCTGGTAGCGTGCCACCGCCCCCGCCTCGCGCCACCGCGTCGGCCCGATAGCGTCATCGCCCAGTCGGTGCCGGTCACCCGAGCCACACGTCACGTGTGATAACGCCCGATATGGCCGATAAGAGGCGGACGGCAGGGGCCCGCGAGGGCCGCCGCGGAGCGCTCCACCGCAGTGGCGGGCGGTGCCGCCCCGCGTGGCCTGCCCCGCGCACGCCGCCGCCTGCACGCCGCCGCCACCCGCCGCCGCCGCAACCGCTTGCCCCTGCCTCTTATCGCCTCACAGAATCCTGCACGCACGGCCCGTTCTATAAAAACCCCCCGCCACCCGCCCCCCGCTTCGCCCCCCATCTCGTTTGCCTTCTTTGCGGCAAACCCCCCATGCTTCTCTCCAGATCCTCCCAGATTGCCATCGTGGCGGCGCTTCTTGCCGGCCGCGCCTCCGCGCTTGTGCTCCCGGACCTTGCCGGGGCGCTGGACGCCCTTCTCCACGTCGCCGAGAAGGCGCTGGAGACCGTCGTGGGTGGCGTGCACGCCGCCGCCGCCGCTGTCGAGGCCATTGGCGAGAAGCTCCAGATCGAGCTTCTCCCGGCCGAGGCCGAGGCCAAGTTTGCCCCGCTCGTGGCGCCCGCGGGCGCGCGCGAGGTGATTGACGACAAGTACATTGTCGTGTTCAAGCTGGACGTGCTGCCGGAGACGATTGCCTTCCACCAGGAGTGGGTTGGCGACGTGTATGCCGCGCAGGTGGCGGACGTGCTTGCCGACGAGGCCCACCCGCAGCGCCTGTTCCTCGCCGCGCAGACGGTGGACACCAAGGGCGGCGTTCTCGACGCCTTCAGCATCCCCGGCCTCGCGGGATACACCGGGCGCTTCCTCCCGCAGACGATTGAGCTCATCCGCCGCCACCCGGCCGTGGCGTTTGTGGAGCAGGACTCGGTGGTGCACCACACCGAGTTCGACATCCAGACGGGTCTGCCGTGGGGGTTGGCGCGCGTGTCGCACCGCGAGCCGCTCTCGCTTGGGCTGTTCAACAAGTACTTGTACGACAACGACGCCGGCGAGGGTGTCACGTCGTACATCATCGACACGGGCGTGAGCGTGGACCACGAGGACTTCGAGGGCCGCGCCTCGTGGGGCAAGACGATCCCCGAGGGCGATGCCGACGAGGACGGCAACGGCCACGGCACGCACTGCGCCGGCACCATTGGCTCTGTGCACTACGGTGTGGCCAAGAAGGCCCACTTGGTGGCAGTCAAGGTGCTTCGCCTGAACGGCTCCGGCACCATGCTGGACGTGGTGAAGGGCGTGGAGTATGCTGCGAACGCGCACATTGCCGCCGTGAAGGCCAACAAGAAGGGCTTCAAGGGCTCGACCGCGAACATGTCGCTTGGCGGCGGCAAGCTGCCTGCGTTGGACCTCGCCGTGAACGCGGCCGTGAAGGCCGGGCTCCACTTTGCCGTGGCGGCGGGCAACGAGAACCAGGACGCGTGCAACACGTCGCCGGCGGCCGCGGAGGGCCCCGTGACGGTGGGCGCGCTGACCATCGGCGACGCGCGTGCGTACTTTTCCAACTGGGGCAAGTGCGTGGACGTGTTTGCGCCCGGCTTGAACGTGTTGCTGACGTACATTGGTCTGCCCACGGCGACGGCGACGCTTCTGGGCACGCTGATGGCGTCGCCGCACGTGGCGGGTCTCTTGTCGTACTTCCTCCTGTTGCAGCCCGGTCTGGACCTGGAGTTCTTCTCGGCGGCCGGCGGCGTGACGCCCGCGCAGCTCAAGAAGAACCTTGTGGCGTACCTGAGCAAGGGCTTGTTGCTGGACGTGAACGCCGACACGCCGAACTTGTTGGTGTACAACGGCGCCGGCCACAACATCTCCGACTTCTGGAGCGCGGAGGCGGCGGCAGAGGAGACGGTCAAGGAGCTGCTCAAGAGCAAGCTTGCCGCGTTGTTGGAGCACGCCAAGGAGGACTCGGCCGACCTTGCGGCGGAGATCGAGGAGGCCGTGAAGGAGGCGTACCAGTAGCCCCAATCCACCCGTCTTGCGCTTATTACAATGCTATCTGAATCTACGGGCACACCTCCTGCTCGGCCCAGGTGTCGCTCTCGGCGTCGCGGGTGGCGACCCAGCGGTGGTCCCTGCTGCCGCCAAACTTGACAATGTCTACGGCGTCCACCAACAAGCACACGACGGCAAAGTTCTTCATGCCGGCCTCGTTGCCGCCGCCGTCCACGCCGCGGCTGATCTTGTCCAACAACTGCTGCTTGTCCTCGTCCACGGGCGTGCCCGGCGCCGGCTTGCGGAACGAGTCGCGCATGGCTCGGCTGAGGCGTGCCCACTGGCGCTGCCACTCGCGCGCCCACTCCTCGCGCAGCGGCGGGAGGAGCTGCAGCGGGAGGTCCGCGAGGTTCGTGAACAGGTGCGAGTGGTTCTCCTGCGTCATGGTGACGTGGCTGGCGGCGGCGGGCAGCACGAGCGGGAACACCACCGGCTCGGGCAGCGCGGGCGCCGCCGTGTCAGCGCCCGGCTCGGCATCGGCCGCCGCGTCGCGCGACAAGCGCCGGAGATGCGTCACGGCGCTGCCCTCGCCGCTCGGCTCCTGCGTGAGATAGCGCGGGAGGACGATCCGGGGGGCCGTGTCGCGCGTGAGCAAGCGGGCGCGGCCGCGCATGCGCACCTGCTTGTTGGCGGCCGGGAAGTAGAAGACGGCCTCGAAGCGGTCGTTTGCCGCAAGCTGCTCCGCCTTGGCCATGCGCGTGTCGGTGGTGAACGTGGGCACGTTGGTGCCCTTGGTGTCGAACAACCAGCCGCGGTAGACACAGGTGCGCACGTGCGGCAAGCCCTGGGCATCGACGGTGGCAAACTGGAACGTGAGCGGGCCGGGCGCCATCTGGAGCTGCGTGTCGACAGCCGCCTGGAAGATCGGCACCCACGGGGCCGTGGCGTGGATGTGGTGCGCCATGGGTCGGTGGCGTCGGAGGAAAATCTTGTCTCCGGGAATGCGCGAGCGGGGGTGCGCAGGAAGGGGCGGTTAGCGGGCGGGGCGGGTGTGGGAGTGAGCCCGGGACGGCGGCGTGGTGGCGGGGCGTGCGGCGGAAGAGACGACGTGGGGCGAGGTGACAGCACGGCCGTCGTCACACGACGATATTGCCCACGTGGGCGATGACTTGTCGCGTGCGGCACCGGCGACGGCACCGGCGGCGGGCTGCAAAGAGATGACATTCGCCTACAGCGCGGTGCGCCGGCCCTACTCGTCCTCAAAGTCCTCCTCCCAGGAGGTCTCCACCGTCTGCTTCACGCGCTTCTCGTACTGGCTGCGCTGGTCCTTGTACAACGTGGCCGCCTCGACGTTGGCTGGCGAGGCGATATTAGGGTCGTTGAGCAAGCTCTGGATGGACGTGAGAATGCTCGCGACGTCGTAGGTCGGCAGCCAGCGGTTCTGCAAGATGTCGAGACACAACTCGCCCAGCGCGTACACGTTCGGGTGGAACATGGTCAGCGTGAACTTGACCTGCGGGGGCTTGTTCGGGTACAGCTCGTCGAACTGGATCGCGAGCCGGAAGGTGCCGTCCTCGAACGGCGTGTCGGCGGGGCCGATGATGACGGCGTTCCAGGTCATGACGTTGTCGGGTAGCGGCAGAGCAGAGACGCCCGCCGGCGAGTCCTGCTGCATGCGCTGGCGTTAGTACAGAGCGGCACGGGCCGTGGCGGCGGAGAGGCGTACCTTGAGGTCGCGCATGAGGCGGCGGCGTGCGGGAGTAGACATGAAGCGGAGCGGGTTTGTGGCGAGCGGTGTTAGTAATCCGTGCTGTGTGGCGACTCCCCACATCGACACACCCGCACACCCCTGGCGCGCCTCCATGCACGCGCGCCTCCCGAAAGACGTGGTGGCGCGGCTCCCGCTCCTCGGGCCGTACCCGCCGCTGTCGATCCTCAACCCGCAGCACTTCTACCGCAACCAGGCGCTTCTCGAGTGGCTTGCCAAGCACCAGCTGCATGCGGTGACGCTCCACCAGTTGGCGGGGTTCGGGCGCAAGCTCACGACGCAGAAGCTCCTTGCGCTGGCCAACTTTGTGCGCGTGGAGTTGCCCACGCGCTTGGCCATGCGTCTCCGTGACCTCCAGCGCTTGCCGTTTGGCGCCACCAACAACTTCCACATGGTGCAGGTGTACGAGAGCTTCTACCATGCCTTCAACTTGTTCCGGCGGTACCCGGCCGTCACGCTGCTCGAGGAGAACGAGCGCTTCCTGCGCTTCTTGTCGGACTTGCTTGCCGAGCACCGCATCATCCTCCCGCACCTCGTCATGGGTGCCTTGGAGTGCTCCATTCTGGAGGCGTTGGCGCCCGCCGAGTTGGATCTGTTCATGCTGGGCATGCTCCGGCTGCGCATCTCGCGGCGCACCATCATTGAGCAGCACGTGCTGATGACCAAGGCGTTCCGCGAGAACCCGGAGGCGGACCGCCCGGCCAACTACATTGGCGACATGTTTGTCTCGTGTGACCCTGTAGAGGAGTTGCGGGCAAGTGCGGCGGCGGTGGGCGCGAGTCTTGCCGAGGAGCACCCCGACTGGCGTCTCCCGGAGGTGCGCATTGACTGCGTTGACTCGGTCAGACCGTTCCCGTTCCTCCTGTCGCACCTCCGCTTCGTGTTTGGCGAGATTCTCCGCAACAGCATGGAGCACACGGCGCGCGTGCATGGCCACGCCCCACGCGTGCCGCCCGTCGAGGTGTCGGTGTCGTCGCCGAACGATCTTGTCCTCTTTCGCTTCAGCGACTGCGGCGGCGGGCTCTCCGACCGCGAGCTCGAGCTGGTGTGGTCGTTCAGCAAGCGCCACCAGCAGGCGGCGCGCTCGCTCCAGTCGTTCCACCAGCTTCCGGGGCTTCTGCTCACCGCAGAGAGTGTGCTCAGCGCGCTGGGCATCCCGGTGCCGTCGGAGCCGCGCCACTACGAGCCGCTTCTGAACACGTCGCTCGAGGACGACGGGAAGGGCTCGCTCGGCGCGTTGACGTCGCGCCCGGCGCTGCGCCGCTTGGGCTTGGGGCTTGCCATGTGCAAGGTGTACGCCGAGTACTGGAACGGCGAGATCAAGATGCGCTGCATGGAGGGCTATGGCAGCGACACGTATCTCCGGTTGAGCAAGTTGGGGACGATCCTGGCCGCGGCGCAGATGGACCGCGCGTGAGCAGGGCCGCGCCGGCAGGACGGCTCCACGGGCCACACCACCCTCCGTGACTCACCCCGGCCGTCCCGGACCCGCGCGCCCGATACGGAACCGACGCGATAAGGTCGTGCGTCCCCCACGCTGCGGGCGACGCCCCCGCGCGACTTAGCTCATCGCTGGCAGCCGCGCGGGCTGGCGGATTGCCGTTTTGGGAAGCCGCTGGGGGTGTATAAAGCTCGCCAAGCCGGCTCCCGGGCTCTCCAGTCCAGTGTCCATGTCTGTTGCTGCTGCCTACTACCCGGACGAGCCCACCGCCCCCTCTGTGAAGACCGCCGTGCCTGGCCCCGCCACCAAGGCGGCGATTGACAAGCTCGGCGAGGTGTTCGACAACCGCCCTGTGCTCTTTGTGGCCGACTACGAGAAGTCGTCGGGCAACTACATTGTCGACGTGGACGGCAACGTCTACCTCGACTTGTACGCCCAGATTGCGTCGTGCGCGCTTGGCTACAACAACCCGGCGCTCATCGCGGCCGCCAAGAGCGACAAGATGGTGCGCGCCATTGTGGACCGCCCGGCGCTCGGCAACTTCCCCGGTGCCGACGCGGCCGAGATCATGGGCGACGTGCTCAAGGGCGCGCCCAAGGGCCAGAAGTTCCTCTGGTCCGGTCTCAGCGGCGCCGACGCCAACGAGCTCGCGTTCAAGGCGGCCTTCTTCTACTACGACCTGCGGGTGCGTGGCTACGGCACGCCGTTCCTGGCGGAGATCCTGGAGCTGGTGATGCAGAACCAGGCGCCCGGTGCCCCCGAGCTTGCCGTGCTCTCGTTCAGAAACGCGTTCCACGGCCGTCTCTTTGCCTCCGGCCTGGTGACCCGCTCCAAGCCGGTGCACAAGGCCGGTCTCCCGGCGTTCAAGTGGCCCCAGGCGACGTACCCGCACTACACCTACCCCTTGGAGGCGAACGCGGAGGCGAACGCCGCTGCCGACGCGGCGTCGCTCGCGGAGGTGGAGCAGATCCTCTCCACGTGGCACTGCCCCGTGGCGGCCGTGATCATCGAGCCGATCCAGAGCGAGGGCGGCGACAACCACGCCAGCAAGGCCTTCATGCAGGGTCTTCGCGCCTTGACGCTCAAGTACAAGCTGTTGCTCATCATTGACGAGGTGCAGACGGGCTGCGCCGCCACCGGTGCCATGTGGGCGCACGAGAAGTTTGAGTTGTCGCCGCCTGCGGACCTTGTGACCTTCTCCAAGAAGCTCCAGCTGGCCGGCTACTTCTTCAACAACCCGCAGCTTGTGCCCGACCAGGCGTACCGCCAGTTCAACACCTGGTGCGGCGACCCGGCCAGAATGGTGTTGGCCGGCGCGATCATCGAGGAGGTGCAGAGCAAGGACTTGGCCAAGCGCATTGCCGAGACCGGCGACTACTTGTTCCCCAAGCTCGAGGCGTTGCAGAAGCAGTACCCGAAGGCCATCCAGCAGTTGAGAGGCAAGGGCTGCGGCTGCTTCATTGCGTGGGACCTCCCCTCCCCGGCCGAGCGCGACGCGTTCCTCTTGACGCTCCGCAAGAACGGTGTCAACATGGGCGGCTGCGCGTCCACTGCGGTGAGATTGAGACCCTCCTTGACCTTCGAGCCCAAGCACGCGGACGTGTTTGTGGAGGTGGTTGCCGCCGTGCTCAAGCAGTTGTACTAGAGTGTGCAGCGCCCGCCGTAGTCCAATGTATGCAGTCATGCACCCGCTCCTCCGCATAGACGCATATGCACGCCAGGCATCTCCGCGTTTCGCAGACACCTCGCTCCACGCGCTCCTCCCATGGAAACGATGCAAACCTCCGCCCGCCCGAGGTCTGCGTGGGCGGCCCTGCTCCGCAGCGACACCACGGCCTCGTTCGTGGCCGGCGGTGTGGCTGGCGCCGTCCTGCGCACCGTGGTGTCTCCGTTCGAGCGCGCCAAGATCCTCTTCCAGGTGCAGGGCCCCGCGGCCCAGGCACGCTACCGCGGGGTATGGCCGACCATCTTCCAGATGTACCGTGAGGAGGGCGTGGCCGGGTTGTTCCGCGGCAACGGCCTCAACTGCTTGCGCATCTTCCCGTACCTGGCGGTGCAGTTTGCCGTGTTTGAGCGGATGAAGCACGCGGTCCTCCCGCCCGGCGCGACCGAGCTCGACACGGTGCTGCGCTTGTGGATAGGCGGCGTGGCGGGCGCGGCGCTGGTGGTGGTGACGTACCCGTTGGACCTCGTGCGCGCGCGGTTGCTGATCCAGACGGCGCTGTTGCACGCGTTGGACAAGCTGGCGGTTGCTGCCGCGAACGCAAACCCGCCGGGGTTTGTGGAGCTTCTTGCCAAGATCTACCGCACGGAGGGTGGGCTCCGAGCGTGGTACCGTGGGATCTGGCCGACGACGTTGGGGGTGGCGCCGTACGTGGCGATCAACTTTGCCGTGTACGAGCAGTTGCGCGAGTTCATCCCGCCGCACGACGTGTGGATGAAGTTGGCGAGCGGTGCCGCAGCCGGCGGCGTGGCGCAGACGGTCATCTACCCGTTTGACCTTCTCCGGCGGCGGTTCCAGGTGTTGCTGATGGGCCAGGGCCAGATGGGCTTTGCGTACACCGGCGTGTGGGACGCGTTGGTGGACATTTTCCGGCGCGAGGGCTTCTTTGGCGCGTACAAGGGCCTCACCGCCAACTTGTACAAGGTGGTGCCGTCCATGGCCGTCTCGTGGTTGTGCTACGACACCTTGAAGGACGCCATAGCGGCGCCGCAGTAGACCGCATCCGGCTGCGTGCATACACGTGACCCTCTGCGTGCGCGGCCCGCTTCCCGTGACGACGTGCGTGCGCGGCCCGCTTCCCGTGACGCGAAAGCGACCGCGTTTATTGGCTGGGAGGTGGGTCGATTTTGCCCATACACCCTTCTCCCATGCGCCCGACCCAGATTGCGTACGCCGCCGCCAAGAAGAAGCCGCTCATTCCCGTGGAGTTGACGCCGTTGTTTGTGTGCTGCGGTATTGCTGTGTGCCTGTTGGTGTACTTCACGGGCCGCCACTTTGCCGAGGACAAGGAGTTGCGCCTCATCCGCAACCCCAACTTGTCCATCTTGGAGAACGTGTTGAAGGAGGAGGACTCCAAGTCTGAGTAAGCGTAGCGCCCGCGGTCTGCACCCGTGCTGGTGCGCGGGGCCCGGCTCCCGCGCCGCCGCCAATATATTATCGTACAGATCGCGTCTCATCCTCCACCCTGTCATGATTGAGGTTTCGCTCACGGTGGCCAAGCTCGACGCGTCGCTCGCGCTCCTCCTCACGCGCGACCACCATCTCATTGAGTTTCCCACGCTTCTTCTTCCGGCCGGCGTTGTGGCCGGGGCCGAGGTCAAGATCAAGGTCGAGCGCGACTGGGCGCTCGAAAAGGCCGAGACCGGCGCGTTCGACCGCATCCAGGACGAGATCTTGGACGAGTACGGCTCGCACGAACCGAAGCCCCCGGTGCTCAGCGTCAAGAACACCACCCAGACCCTGGCGGTGTTGGAGTGGCAGCCCTTGGAGCTCGGGTCGGCCTCCGTCAAGCTGCTCACGTTGTACAAGGACGGCGCGCGGCTTGGCCAGGTGCCCTCGCCCCTCACCAACACCACCACCAAGTTGCTGGGCTTGGCAATCCAGCACCTGTACACCTTCCAGTTGCGCATGGACACCACGGCCGGGGTGTTTGAGCTGGAGGAAGTCAAGGTGACGACGCACAAGATGACCGACTTGTCTGGCATCACTGTGTGTCTCGGCGACATTGACCCGAAGGAGGGCATTACGCGTGACCAGGTTGCCAGTGCATTGGAGCACATGGGTGCGCGCCCGTTGCAGGACGAGGTCCATGTGGACACCACGCACTTTGTGTGCACGGTGGGCACGGGCAAGCAGTGGCAGCGGGCCAGCGACACCAACATCCCCGTGGTGCGCCCCGAGTGGGTCAAGGCGTGCGAGATGGAGCGGCGGATCGTTGGTGTGCGAGGTTTCTATCTTGATGCGAACGTCGAGGAGTTGAAGAAGAGGGGCTACTGGAAGGTGCCCAAGGTGGTGGTGAGCGCGCCCGCGCTGGCTCGTGAGAGTGAGGCGGATGTGTCTGAGGCTAAGAAGCCTGTTCCTGAGGAGCCCGCTGCCGAGGAGCC
>JAJMSD010000113.1:0-29143 GCA_030558265.1 [Candida] pseudocylindracea
GTGTGCTCTTCCGATCTCCCGCCGCGCACGGCCCGCGCACGGCCCGCGACCGCCGTCCGCCCGCCCGCAAATAAGCATATTCCGGCACGGGCGGGCGGCTCCCGCCCGGCGATAGCGTCGCGCCTGAAACCTCCTGCGGCCCAGCCGGCCCGCCTGCCGCACGCCGAGTCTGTTGCTAAGCCCCGTGCGCGCCCTCGTCGTCCGGACGCTCCGCTGCACGCCGCACCACCCGACGCACGCCCGGCATCCACGCACGTCCGCTCGTGTCCTGGTTGCCGTACAACATGTAGTCGTTCGGCCGCTCGTGGATGCTCACGGCGCCAATGCCCAACGGCCACGCCTTGTTGCCGATCGAGAGCTGGAGGTACGCCTGTTCCGCGCCGAGGCCGTCGCCCGCCGCAAGCGCCGCCGCCACGCGCACCAACCCGGGGAGCTGCTCGCGCGAGACGGTGCCGAGCCGGAGCTCCTGGAGGAGCGGCACAAGTGGCGCCCGCATCTCCGCGGGGAGCGCGAGCGCCTCCTCGCGGAAGAAGCGCCGGAGACTCGGGAGCACGCGCGCGAGCGTGGCCTTGTACGCCGCGTGCGGCTTGCCCTTGAGGGGCGACTCGAGGATCGCGGCGTCGCTGGCGGTCACGGGCGTGCTGTGGTCCTCGCGCGCGTGCTCGCGCGCGATGGCGGCGGCGATGGCGGCGTCGCGTGCAAGCTCGTTGGCGCGGAAGAGCTTGTCCACGAGAGCCGTGCCGGCAATGTAGGAGTCCGGGGCGCCGAGCTCTCGGAGGCGCTCGTCCACGGATGCTTCTGGAACCGACGTGCTGGGAGCCGGGGGGCGCGGCGAGGTGCTGCGTGCCGGCGGCGAGGTGCTGCGTGCCGGCGGCGAGGTGCTGCGTGCGCGCTTCGTCACGCCCACCCCCGGTGCCGCCGCCGTCTCCAGCCCACTGCCGCCGCCGCGCCCGCCTGTCCCGTGCGCCGCCTGCACCCGCGCCTCCGCGCGCCGGATCCCCTCGCTCATCAACTCATCAAAATCCATATCGCTCCTGCACACGTCACGCATTCCTCTCATGCCGCCGGTCCAGGTGATTGACGAAGCACAGCGCTTCGCAGGCGACCTCGTCGCGTACATCGACGCCGCCACGGGCGGCGACGCCGTGGTCGGCTCGAACTACCACGTGGTGCTGGTGTTCGGGCTGCAGAGCAGCGGCAAGCTGACGCTCCTCAACGCGCTCTTCAAGACGCGCTTTGCGGTGATGGACGAGACACGGCGCCAGCAGACCACGCACGGCATCTGGATGGGCGCGGCCGAGGCGGTGGCGTCCGGCAGCGGCGACGGCTACGCGCCAAACTCGCTGCACATCCTCGTCATGGACGTCGAGGGCTCCGATGGCCGCGAGCGCGGCGAAGACCAGGACTTTGAGCGCAAGGCGGCGCTCTTTGCCCTTGCCACGCTGGAGATTCTCATTGTCAACATCTGGGAAAACCAGGTTGGGCTCTACCAGGGCGCCAACATGGGCCTCCTCAAGACCGTCTTCGAGGTGAACCTCCTGCTTATCGCCCTGGCGCTGCAGCAGCCCCACAAAACCATGTTGTTGTTCGTCGTGCGCGACTTTGTCGGCAACACGCCGCTCGACAACCTCGCCACTACCTTGGTGACGGAGTTGCACAAGATGTGGGGCCAACTCGCCAAGCCCAGCGGCACCGAACACCTTCTGCTCGACGACTTGTTTGACGTCGAGTTTCACGGCTTGGGCCACCGCGTGCTCCAGCCCGACGTCTTTGTGCAGGGCGTGCAGGCCTTGGGTGACCGGTTGCAGCCGGCCGAAAACACCCCTGGCTTGTTCAAGCCCGAGTACCACCAGCTGCTCCCCATCGACGGCTGGGCCTTGTACGCCGAGCGCTGCTGGGAGCAGATCGTGCTGAACCAGGAGTTGGATCTCCCCACACAGCAGGTGTTGGTGGCGCGGTTCAAGTGCGAGGAGCTTGCCGCCAAGGCGTACGCCGAGTTCGAGGCCCTGTTTGCCGAGCGCTTCCCCACCGCACTGTTCGAGGACCGCGGTGCTGTGCCGGCCGAGGCGGCGGCCGGCTTGGTGGCTCTGTTCCAGGGGTTGCTCTCTGCTGCCCTTGCGCTGTACGACGCGCTGGCACAGCGCTACCACAGGGACCCGTACCAGGCCAAGCGCGCCGAGTTGGAGCAGCGTGTTGCTGTGGCTCTTGCGCCCGTGCACTCTGCTTTCCTTGCACACTTGAAGCTGGCGCTGTTGCGCGAGTTTGCCGAGGCGTACGCGCGCCGCACGCGCGACGAGTCGTTTGCTGCCGCGGCCGAGCGCGCCTCTTCGAGCGCTGCCGCCCTGTACGCGGCGTTGGCCAAGGTGGTGTCGTTGGACGGCGTGTTCCCCGCGGATGCTGCCGACTTCCAGACGGCGCTTGCCACCGCGGTCGAGACCGAGCGGACCAAGGAGGAAGAAGCAGTGGTTGCGCGCTGCGGCAAGCGGGTCGCACAGCGGCTCAAGCTGCTGGTGCTGGAATTGTTGGCCAGGCCGGACGCACGGGTGTGGGACCGCGTGATGGAGGCGTTTGCGGCGGCCGAGAGCGAGGCGCTTGAACGGTATGCCGCCGACGGGAGCCGCGACTTTGGTCTTGGCGGGGACAACGAGGCGATTGCCGCGCGCATCCACACCGGCGCCTGGGGCGCGCTTCTGCGCACCGTGCGCGACACTCTCAGCGAGGACAACGTCGTGCGGATGATGCGCGACCGGTTCGAGGACAAGTTCCGCTACGACGAGGAGGAGGTGCCGCGGGTGTGGAGCACCGTGGACGAGGTGGAGGCGTCGTACCGGGTGGCGCGCGAGCACGGGCTCGCCATGTTGCCGCTTCTCGCGCTCGCCGCCACCTCCTCGGGTGTGGAGATTGTGCCCGAGGACGGCGTGGACGAGGACAGCGAGGACGAGACAGCGCCGTTTGCACACATTCTCAGCGAGTCCCAGCAGGCGGCGGTGCGCGCGCGCTTCCGGCGGCAGGCGGACGCAGCCTACACGGACGCGCGGCGGCTGGTGATGCTGCTGGTGACGCAGATCCCGTACTACATCTACCTCGTGATTGCGGTGCTCGGGTGGAACGAGTTGATGATGGTGTTGCGCAACCCGTTCCTCGTGATGTGGGGCGTGACGCTCGTGGCGGTGGCGTACGGCGTGCGCATGACGGGCATGGAGGGCGCGGTGCTCGCGGTGGTGCAGGGCACGTTGGCGCTGGCGGCGCACGCCGGCAAGCAGAAGCTCCGCGAGGTGTTGGAGGTGGACGCGCCGGTGCGTGCGCACGCCCGGGCACACGACCCGGAGCCCGCGGGCGAAGCGATCGAGCTTGACGACTTGTAGGTGTTTGTGTCTTTGCTGATGCGCTCGCTCCCGCCGCCGCGCTCGAGCTACCGGCGCACGGCGTGCCGCTGGGTGCGGGCGGCGCGCGAGGCGCTTGCGGGGGGCGGCGTGGCGACGGCAGTGCGCGTGCGCCCGGCACGGGTGTCGCTGTGGTACCGGCTGCCGTGGACGAACCGCACGACGCGGCGCGGGCACAAGCAGGCGTTTGTGGGGCGGCGGCTCGGGGCGGTGGCGCACGCCGCCACAGGGAGCGTGCAGGCGGCAGGCACGACGGCGTGGGCCGTGGCGCGGCTCCGGCCCGTGTAGCGGCGCGGGTGTCGCCCGGCGGCCGTCGCGGCTGCAGATAATTTCGGCGGTGCCTTATCACCCCTTATCCATGACTGCCAAGTGGTTGCTTCTTGCGGCGTGTGCGAGCGGGGCGCTGGTGTGGGAGGGGTTGTGGGCGCCGGCGCAGTGGTTTGCCAGCCACACGGTGCAGGTGGGGCTCGAGACGTACCGCGCGAGCGGGCGCGACGTGACGATGTTGCAGCGCAGCGGGACGACGTTCATGGACCTCTCCGGGACGGTGTTCGCGGACGACCCCGAGTTCCGCTACGAGGTGACCAACTACACGTACCCGGCCACGGTGGAGCACGCGGGGGAGATTGCCGAGGTGTTGGCGGGCGTGAACATGTCGCGCGTGGAGGCGCGGTTGGCAGAGTTCACGTCGTTCTACACGCGCTACTACAAGAGCGAGTACGGGTTGCAGAGCGCGGAGTGGTTGGAGGAGGAGATCAACGGGATCATCGAAGCGTCGGGCACGCGGCTCAACGTGACGGTGTCGCGCTTCCACCACGACTTTGCGCAGTTCTCGATCATCGTGCGGGTCGCGGGCACGGACCCGAGCGGCCACGGACATACGGTGGTGGTGGGGGCGCACCAGGACTCGGCCAACCTCGTGCTTCCGAACCTCATGCCGGCGCCGGGGGCAGACGACGACGGGCTGGGCGTGGTGACGGTGCTCGAGGCGCTCACGCTTCTCCTTGCGCTGGGGCTCGTGCCGCGCAACCACCTCGAGTTCCACTTCTACGCGGCGGAGGAGGGCGGGCTTCTCGGGCTGCTTGCGGTGTTTTCCGAGTACCAGTACTCGGGGCTCCCGGTGGTGGCCATGCTCCAGCAGGACATGACGGGGTACGCGGCAGGCGCGGCGGCGGAGGGCGTGGAGCCGCACATGGGGCTCATCACGGACTACACGAACGCGAACCTCAACACGTTCATCAAGACGGTGGTGGAGACGGTGTGTGCGATTCCGTACCACGAGACGCTCTGCGGGTACACGTGTCTGGACCACCTGCTGGCGCTCAAGTTTGGCTTCCCGCTGCTGTTTGTGATCGAGCTGGAGTTCAAGTACCTGTCCAAGTACATCCACTCGGCCCAGGACACGATCGACAAGTTGGACTTTGCGCACATGGAGCAGCACGTGCGCTTGACGGTGGGCTACGCGTACGAGTTGGCGCTCGCGGCAATCCACAAGGAGTAGTGTGTACGGAACCGTGTCTCTCATCGTGCTCATCGCTGGCGTTATCGGTGCCGCCTGCAGGAGGTCATTCGCCACCTCCTCTTCCCATGATCCGTGTGGCGCGTGCTGGAACCGCTGCGCGCAGCGCCGTGCGTGTGCGCTGCGCCGTGCCCGTGCGGGCGTTTGCAAGCGGCGTGGACGACGACTACGAAATCGACTTGATCTCCATGCGCCGGCGCCGGCGCATCAAGCCTGTGCCCACGCCGATCCCCGCCGAGGTGTACGTGGACCCGCGCCTGGAGCTTCCGCGCGAGACGTACCGCCAGTTGCCCGACGACAGCGGCTTCATCACGCGGCACTACAAGCTGTTGGACGCGTTCCGGCGCTATCTCGCGCTGGAGACAGGCAACCCGGGCGTGCGCTTCGGCGACTTTTCGGCGCACGACTTGTCCAAGCGGTTGGCGGAGTTCATGGTCGGGGTGGAGCGTGGGGTTGTGGGCCGCGAGGCGGGAATGACGATTGGGGCTGCGGCGCAGGCGGAGTTCTGGCGCATGGACCACGACGTGCGCCAGACGTTGAAATCCACCGGCGGGTACGCGTTTGCGTTGGACTTGGTGATGAAGAACTGCGAGGTGTTTGCCGCGATGGAGCAGGCGCGCAAGAAGAGGGAGGCGGCGAGACCGCCGCCGGCGAGACCGCCGCCGGCGAGAACGCTCCCGGACGACACCTCGTTCATTGACCGCTTTCTTCCCGAGCTCAAGGCGCTCCGCGGCTTTCTCGGGACGCTGTTCCGGGAGGCGGGGTCCGCGGGGATTGTGGCGGCGCTCCGGCTGCTTGAACACACGGTGGAGGCGGCACAGGGCGATCCGGTGAAGCGCCACCGGTTTCGCAAGATGCTGGCGGCGGTGCGCCACACGTTGGACACGACGCACGACGCGGCGTTGTTGGATCTCATTGTGAACTCACACGCGGTGTTGGAGCGGGCGGAGGAGGGGATCACGCGCCGCGCCGAGGCCGTCAAGGAGATTGTGGGGGAGACGGAGCCGCAGACAGAGACGGAGCCGCAGACAGAGACGGAGCCGCAGACGAAGACGCCGCCGCCCGCCGTGGACGGCGTGTCCGCGGGCCCGTCGCTGGTTGCGCTGGTTGTCGGCAAGCCCGCGCCCTCTGACGCCTTCTGGAAGCAGCCGGCGCCGCGCGCGTCGACCTCGTTTGCTGCGTCCATGCTCGACGACGCCGCCAAGTCCGCGGAGCCCTCCGAGAAGGCGGAGTTGGACGGACTCACGCCCGAAAGCATCCGCGAGCAGTACCCGCGCACCGTCTTCACGGACGAAGCGCCTGCGGCATCCGCCCCCGAGTCCGGCTTCAACTCCAAGCCCTTTCCCGACGAGCAGCCGCCGGTGCACGTGAACCGCGTCAACGTGGACACGTTCCTCAAGACCGCCAAGAGCATGCAGGAGGAGGCGGAGGCGAGCGACGCCGCGCTTGCACGGAGCCGCGAGACGTACGAGTGGGCACGGGAGCGCACACGGGAGGCGCGCCGCGCTGGACGCCGCGGGAGCCGCCGCCCCGTCGAGTACCTCATCCTCACGGCCGACGGCAAGGAGATTCTCTCGCGCGAGAACCCGCTCGGGGGGGGACCGGTGGCCAAGGACATCTTCACGGTGCTCCTGGAGCTTCCGGCGCCGGAGCGGTTCCGGGGGCTGATTGCGCGGCTCCAGCTGCTTGACTGGCGCTTGGTGGGCGGCGGCGGCGAGGGCCGCGAGATGCTCGTGTTCCTGCGCGAGGCACGGCCGCCGCGGCTCGTGGCGCGCGTGTTGCGGCGGGTCCGCAACGTGCTTGCGGCGGTCGGTGTGGTGTTCCTCGGCATGCTCGGGTTCAACTTCTACGCCGCCAAGCACCCGGAGGCGTTGGCGCAGTAGCGCGTAGCCCGTATGCAATGCTTTTCCTGCAGGGTCTTTTCCATGCTCCCGCGCTTGAAGCCGCTCATCACGATCGTGGGCACCACGGGCGTGGGGAAGCTGCAGCTCCTGGTGGAGGTGGCGCGCGCGGTCGGCGGCGAGGTGATCAACGCCGACCTGATGCAGATGTACCGCGGCATCCCCGTGGTCACCAACAAGCACCCGGAGGCCGAGCGCCACGGCGTGCCGCACCACGTCATGGACCACGTGGGCTGGGACGAGGAGTACTACGTGCACCGCTTCCAGCAGGAGGCGCTCGAGCGCATTGCCGACATCCACGCGCGCGGCAAGGTGCCCATCGTCGTGGGCGGCACGCACTACTACCTCCAGCTGATTCTCGGCACGAACCACATGATCCAGGACGCCGCGGGCACGCCGTTGACGCCCGAGCAGGAGGCGGTGTTGGCGAGCGACGCGCAGACCATGTGGGACCGGTTGGCGGAGGCAGACCCCGTGGCCGCCGGCAAGTTCCATCCGCGCGACGCCCGCAAGGTGCGCCGGGCGTTGGAGGTGTTGTACACCACGCAGCAGCGCGCGCTGGACATCTACCGGCAGCAGGCGCAGCAGGCCGCGGCACTGCTGCTGCTCCGCTTCAACACGCTCGTGTTCTGGGTCTATCTGGACCAGCTGGTCTTGGACACGCGCTTGGACACGCGCGTCGACAGCATGTTGGCGCGCGGTTTGGAGAGCGAGATCCGCGAGATGCACCGCTACTACCTGGCACACGCCCGCGACGCCTCCACCGAGACGTTTGACGACGGCGTGTGGAAGGTGATTGGCTTCAAGGAGTTCTTTCCGTGGGTGCAGCTGGGCACCGGCGCCGACGACGAGCGCTTCGCGGCGGGCGTCGAGCTCATGAAGCAGCGCACCCGCAAGTACGCGCGCCAGCAGGTGAAGTGGATCCGCAAGAAGTTGGTGGTGGAGATGGCGCGCGAGGAGGCGTTCGGCTACGCCAACGGCGGCCGCGTCTTTCTCCTCGACGCCACCGACTTGGACCAGTGGGCGGACAACGTCGGCGACCGCGGCGCTGCGATCGCCCGCCGGTTCGTCGCCGGCGAGCTGCTCGCAGACACTGCGCCCGCGCCCGCGCAGTGGGCGCTGCTCGTGGCGCCGCCGCCAGCCACGTTCGCGCCCGCCAACTGGAAACACCACCGCTGCGACGTGTGCGAAAAGCACTACCACGACGACGTGGTGTGTGTGGGCAGCATCCAGTGGGAGGCGCACATGAAGAGTCGCAAGCACCGGCGCGCCGTGCAGGGCAACCGCAAGACCCGCAAGCAGCTCTGGGAGGAGCTGCGGCAGGCGCGCGACACATAGCACACCCTCATGCCATCTTGACCAACCGCGCAACAAACGTGTCGTAGAAGCGCCCGCCCTCCACGATGTTCTCGTGCAACTCAACCAACCCGCGGTACGCCTCCTCAAACGTCTGCAACGCCTGCGCGCGCGCCCCGTCGGACTCACCCAGCGCCTGGAACCGTGCCAACGCGGCGTCGATCCGCCGCTCCATCTCCGCCTGCGCGTGAGCCGTCTCCCGCACCCGCGCAATGTCCCCGTCAAACTGACACACGTGCCGCTCGTACACCGCCTCGAGGTCGGTCTCGCCGCGGCCGTGCGCCGCCATCGCCGCGCCGTACACGCTCGCGTCCCGCGACTTGGCCTCCGTCCGCTCGATCCACCGGAGCCGCTCCTCCACAAGCCGCTGCGCCGCGAGCACCTCGCTCCGGAGCGTGATTGCCGCCTCCTGCTGCTGTGCGCTGTGCTGCCCCGTCGCCGGCACTGCTGCCCGGAGCGTCTCCTCGCTCCCCGCAAGCACCGCCACCACCGGCGCCACCTGGGCGTACCGCTCGTGGATGGTATTGTCCCCGGCGGCCGCTTGCCGCAAGTACGCCTCCATCCCCTCGAGCTCGGCGCCTCCTGCCCCCAGAGCCCGCGCCTGGCGCATGGCCGCCTGGGCCGCCTGGGCCTTGGTCTCCAACCCGCGCAACGCCGCCTCCGCGCCCTGCGGCCCGCCGCGCGCCACGCACTGCCGCGACAACTGCTGGAGATGTTCCGGCACCGCCTCAATCACCTGCGTGGCGTCGAGTATCGCGGGGAGCCGCCGCGTGTGGAGAAACAGCTCCAAGTCGCGGTTGAGACTCTGGAGCGGGTCCACAATGCTCGCCGCCACCAACCGGTCCTGGCGCTCGCGAAGCGCCCGCGCTGTCTGGAGCACCGTGTACGGCGTGAGCAGCATGAACACCGTGCTCGGCACCACACGCTCCACCACTGGCTTGACGAGAACCGCACCGGCAACCGGCGGGAGCGTCTGCGGCACCAGCTTGAAGTACACCATGTCGTTGTCGCGCTGCGCCGCACGAAGCTGCCGCTCCACCGCCGCACACAAGCCGGTGTAGTCCTCCGCCACCGACTCCAGCGTCCCCGCCGTCTCACAGTGCGTGTGGCTCTGTGCGCGCTGGAGCCACGCCACCTCCACGCCGTAGTCTGCCGCCGCGCCCGCCGCCACCGCCATCCGAAAGCACGCCGCCGCCTCAAAGTGTGCCCGCTTGAGCTGCACGTGTGCAGGGAACGGTGCACTGCTCGCGGCGCCGTACAAGTCCGCCACCCCCTGCGCCAAGCGCGCCACCACCGTCGGCGCCATGCCGTCCACCACCGCCTTCTGCCACACACACTCTTGGGCCTGCGCAAGCATAAGTGCCGCAAGACCCGCGGCGTCCGGAACAACACTTCCCGCCGTCTCCAAGCTGCCGGCTGCCTTCAGAAACAAGCTGCTGCTGTGGCGGAGCCCGTCCGCCAGCGTGCGCTGGGCCTGCGCCGCCTGCGCCGCCTGCGCCGCCGCAAGGTGCCGCCACGTGTACGCCGTCTCAAACTCCCACAGCCGCGACTGCGTGCCCTGCCACACAAACAGACCCGTGTCCGGTGGGAACCGCTGGCGGAGCGCCGCAAGGTGCTCGAGGTACGCCATGATTTGCGCCGGCAGCGCGTCCGGCGCGAGTGCCGCGGTGCGCGCCGCCTCCACGCGGTCGAGGTCGGCCCGGAGCGTGTCAATGGCCTCCACAAAGTCTCGCTCGAGCACGCGCTCGAGCGCCGCCCGGAGCGAGCCGCCGCCGGGCTCCACCGGCGCGAGCGAGAGGAGATTGGGCATGCGATGCGATGAGGTGCTACGGGTGGTTGAGACGGGCCATTGCCGCGAGGCCGGCCGTGCGGCGCGCCGTCTCGGTGGCCGTGGCTACAGCGCGGGCCTGCGCCGCAGCGTCGGCGGTCGCCTGCTCGGCGTCGGCGGCGCGGGCGTGCCGCACGGCGGAAAGCTCGCGCTGGAGCTCGCGCACACGCGCGTGCGCCAGACTCGCTGCGGCGCCGGCTGCGGCAAGCTGCGCGAGGCGCACCCCGTAGTGCTCGGTGAGACGGTCCCGCGTCGTCGTGTTGAGCTTCTGGGTGGTGTCGATGTACTCCGCAAGCACGGCCTCCGGGAGCGGCGCGGGAAGAACAGGCTCGGCGGGCGGCGCGTTCCCCGCCGTTTCCGCGTCAAACCGCGCCTGGACCACCGCCCACGCAGCCGCGGGGATGCCGGCGGCGGGCTGTCCGGCAGCATCCGCCTCCACCAACGCGAGCACCTCCTCCTCGATGGCACCGTGCGGCTCCGGTCGGAGAATGGGAACGGGAAGGTTTCGGCGCGACGCAGAGCTGTAGAACGGCGGCGCGTCTTGCGGCAGCTGGGGCCCCCGCCCGCCGGCCTCCGGAACGACAGCCTCCGCCGCTGGAACTGCTGTCTCCACCGCCGCGCCTGCGGCTTCTGCCGTCTCCACCTCGTACTCGTTTTGCGGCGGCGGCAAGCCGGCAAAGTCGATGGCACGGCGCCGCGGCGCCAGAGCCCGCGCCGTCCCCTGCCGCGGTGCCAACGCCAACTCCCCCCGCTCCAGAGCCACCGCCGGCTGTGCTTTGCCCGACACACCCGTGCGTTGCCGCTTCCGGGTCTGCTCGGGAGCCGCGTCCGCGCGCCCCAACTCCTGCTCGTGCGCCTCCCTCGCCGCCACACCCGCGGCCGTCTCCGCCGCCACGTCATGCGGTCCGGCCGGCACCGCCGTCTCGTGCGGCACCTCCTCGGCGTAGTCGATCTCTCCTGCGTGCCGCTTCTTCACCGCCAACCGCACCAGCTCGCCGCTGCGCGCGTCGCGGCGCCGCTGCACGAGCAGCGCGCGCTTGGCCTCCTCAAGCATCTTCTCCCGCGCACGGCGCTTCACCTTCTTCAGGAGATCGCTCCCGAGCCGCACGTGTGCCTCCGCCACCATCTCCGCATCGTCCTCCAAGTGGAGCGGGTCCGTGTCGGCCTGCTCCGCCGCCTGCAGCGCCTCGCCCTGGAGCGTGCTCCAGCGCTCCATGCACTGCGCCGCCGGCCGCCCCAACGCCTCGCCAACGGTGCGCCACTGGTGCGGCATGGCGCGCACCAACACGGCCAAGCGCTCGTCGTCGTCGCGGCCCCACGCGCGGCGCGCCGCCGCCGGCAGCAACGTCTCGACCCAGCGCTCCTTGGCCATGCGCGCCGACTTGCGCAGCAACAACAGCGCCACCCGCTCCCACTGGTTCGTGCCGTAGCGGCGCACCGCCGCCACGAGCACCGTGTCCTCCGCCGCCAGCCACATGTTCGCAGAGTGCATGAAAAACATCCCCACAACTCCACATGGGCTTGTTCAAGGCCAAGCACCAGAAACTCATTCTCCAGTGCTACCCGCCGGGGCGGGACCTCCAGAAGCCGAACGCGCTGGAGCTCCTGTATCTCCTCTACTACGCCCTGACGCGCCGCATCAAGCTCGAGAAGGTGGCGGTGTATCTTGAGCGCAAGGCGCTCAGCGACGTGGCGCACCCCAAGCGCTTCGGCGCGGTGCTCGTCACGCTCGAGATCTGCGGCGCCTTGGTCGACAAGTGCTCCGACAACTTGGGCGTGTTTGGTTCGCAGGTGGTGGCCGTGCTCCGCGCCGCGCTCGGCACCGGCGACCTTGCCGTCTCCACCGCCGCCGTGGCCGTGTACGGCAAGTTGACGCGCGCGGTGGCCGGCGATGTGCTCGCGGGCGACCAGGCGTTTGTTGAGAGCGTGTTTGCGCTAACTCTTGCGGCCGTGCGTCTTGGTGCCGGCCGCGAGCTGGACCCGCAGGCGGCCGCCTGGCGGCTGTTGGGCGTCGAGCTGTCCCTGCACTTGGCGAACAGCCAGTTGTCGGCCGAGGCGTATGCCGGCCCCGTGGTGGATGCAGCGGTGGCGGTGATCAAGAAGGAGCTTCCCAACGCCGTCCACGCCGGTGCTGCCGAGACCGTGTCCGTCGGTTCTCCCGGCGACCGCCGTCTTTCCAAGGCGTCCACGCGCACGGATCTCCTCCCGCCGCTGGGCGCCACCACTGCGCTCCAGGCATTCTTTGACTCCTCCTCCACCACCCGCGTCTCCCTCGCCACGCGCGCCGTGTGCCACGATCCCGGGGTGTGGTTTGGCGCGCTCCTCCAGCAGGTGGTGGGGTGGACGCCGGTGCAGCTCCGTTTTGTTGCGTTTGGCATTGTGCTCGGGGAGCTCCGCGACGCCACGACGGCGGCGGCGCGCACGGCCCTTGCCGACGCCATTGCGCTGTTGCTCGCGCTGCCGGTGCTGATGGTGGGCCTCGCGGTGCCCGACGTGCTCCGCCAGGTGGTGGCGCTCCAGGCGGCCGCGGTGGCCCGCAAGGAGCCCTCGCAGCCCTACCTCGCCATCATTGCCGGGTTGACGGCCCACCGCTACTACCACAACCAGGCGGCGGACATGGTGCGGATTCTCCTGGAGCTGATTGGGGAGCACTTTGCCAGGAACCCCGCCGGCAGCACCGTGCTTGCGGCGCTTGTGGAGGACATCCGAGCCGTGTGCGGGCCGGTGCAGCACCGCCGGGGCTCCATGGCCGAGCCCGAGAGCTTCCCCCTTGGTCTCTGGAGCGCGAGCTTGCCGGTGTTGGGCGGCAAGGACGAGCAGCTTCTGGCGGCGTATCTTGGGGCGATGGAGCGCGTGGTGACGGCGCACCCGCCTGCCGCAGACGAGTCGTTTCTGGCGGTGCCGAACGCGCTTCTGCGGTTGCTCGACGCGATCGGCGAGTTTGGCGCGGTGCACGCGCCGCTGGTTGCGGCGTGGCGTCTGATCGTGGAGGTGCTCCGGCCACTTGTGCTCCAGCACGGTACGGCGGCGCTCCTGAGCGGGTTGGACTTGGCGGAGCGGTGGCAGCGCGCCAGCATGACGGCGGCGCTGGTGGCGGTGTGGTTTGTGCACGCGGCGGCGGCGCTGCTGGGCAAGGACGCGTTGGAGCGCGCAGCAGCGCTGCTTGTGGACGAGCGGCAGCAGGCAGGCCAGTGGACTGACTTTGAGCGGGCGGACGCCCCGCAGTTGCTGCTGGAGCCGTACCGGGGGCCGGTGCTCGAGCGGGCGGATATTGTGGCGGCGCTCGGGAAGGACGCGGCGGCGGCAGCCCCGGCGGCGGAGGCGAACGGCAACGGCCACGTGGCGGAAGTGAGCGACGTGCAGTCGGCGCGGCTGGTGAACGTGCTGCAGTGGTCGAGCGTGGGGCCGGCGGCGCACGTGTTCGAGCTCCGCAAGGCACTCTCGCGCGCGAGCCTTCTCCCGCCAGGCAACGCGACGGGGGCACAGCTGAACCTCTCGTTGCGCACGCACGAGTTGGTGCTGTTGTTGGACGAGTTGGAGGTGGACGTGGACGTGAAGGGGTGGCGCGGCTCCGGGAACTGAGCGGGCTCGTTCGTGTTGTTGCGGCTGCGCGCCCCGTCGCGGCTGTCCTCCAGTCTGCTGCGGTCGCGTCAATTGGCGGTGCGTGGCACCGGGCGTCCTATGTCTACTCGTCATCCTCCTCCTCGCTCTCACTCATCAATGCATCGAACGCGTTGAACGCCTTGGCAGGCTTGTCGGCGACAACGTCGCGGGGGTCGGCAGGCTTGGAGCTCAGGATGTTCTTGCTGTTGGGCCGGGGCTTCAACAGCTGCTCCACGCGCGTGCGGAACTCGTCGCGCTCCGCCAGCGCGTCCTCGCCGAAGCTGCCCTTCTTGGGCGCGAGCGTCGTCCAGCCGTCCGCGTCCGTCTGCGGCACCTGCACCTTCGGCTTGCGGGGACCGACCTCCAGCTGCAGCGAGCGCAGCAACCGCCGGCGCGTCGCCGTGTAGTAGCGGTGCTCGTTGCCCTGGTCGTCCATCCACAGGTCACCGTTGCTCAGCCGCGCGTTGGCACGCTCCGCGGCCGCCTGCAACTCGCGGACCTCCTCCACCATCGCGTTGAACGCGTCCATCACCGGGGCCGCCGGCGCCACCGCCGCCGCCCGGTACGCGATCATCTGTTCCTCGGTGTACTTGGTCATGTGGGAGCAAGAGAGTTTTTCGAGACTCGTGTGCCGAAGCGTGTGTTACCCGGATGCCAGCGCGGCGAGAAAAAAAAAGAGGCGCGATGAGATGCAGCCATGCCGCTTGCCAAGTCGTTGGCGAAGGTGACGAAGCTGTTGCAGAACCGGCGGGGGCAGATCCACCCCAAGGGCCGCAAGTTCAAGATGCTCAACCGCGCCACCAACCGCGAGAAGAAGTTGCAGGAGCAGAAGGCGCGCCACGCCGCCGGCCGCGAGCACGAGTTGTTGCTGATGCGCTTCTTCCAGGAGGCGGTCGCGGGCACGCGCGCCGAGCAGGCCGCCTTCTCGCTCGAGGAGGTGCGGGTGTTTATCGAGGCGTACCTCGCGCGTGACGACGACGAGATCGCTGAGTTGGTGGCCGCGCGGCGCCCGGGGCGGCCCGCGGGCGTGCGTCTCCAGCAGTTGCAGCAGCGCCGCCAGCACGAGGAGCACGTGTACGAGACGGGCTTCGAGGTGCCCGACTTGGGCGACGCCGAGAACGTGAAGCGCTTGCGCGCGTGGAACGGCACGTCGGGCGGCGTGGGCATCATTGACAAGGTGTTTGTTTCCAAGGAGTAATACATGAGGACCAGCTAGTCCGAGTCCGACTCGTAGCCGTGCGCGTAGTGCTCCGCCACGCTCCCGAGCGCCTCCACCACCGCCTCGCGGTCGTCGCCGCGGAGCGCCCGTGCGGCAAACCGCGACATCTGCCGGAGCGTGGCCCGCGTCGCGTCGCTCGCCACCTCGAACGTCGCTGTCGCCGCGGGACCCGCCGGCACCACACCTGCGGGGAACGTGTCCGGCGGAGCCTGCGTCACGGACGACTCCCAGTGCACGAGGCCCCGGCGCGCGGTTCCGCGTGCCACAAGCGCCGCGTCGGCAGTCTCCGCAGCGTCCACGGCGACCGCCACGTCCGCAGCCGTGCTCCCGCGAGTGCCGCGCACGATGCTGGTGCGCGAAAACACGTACTCCCCCCGCGTGCCGCGCGGCTCTGCAAGACAGGGCTGCGACACGTCCAAGTGCGTGTCGCCTGCCGCCCAGCGCACGCCCAGCACAAACGTGCGCCCCGAGTCCATCGTGATGCCCGTCACCACGTCCGCAAGGCTCACCGGCCGCGCGCGCTGCTGCGGCAACACCGCAAGCGTCTCCACCGGCAACAGCACAAGCGCGGCCGCCTCCCAGCGCGCGCTCACGGGGAGCGCCTTGGGCAGGGCCACCGGGAGAAACAACGACGAGTGCTCGACCAACGCAAGCGTGCTGCGGATGCGCGCGAGGTACTGCGCCGTCGTGAGCTGCAGCGGCGCGGGCTGCCGCCACAGACGCTGGAAGCTGGGCGTGTGGATGGCGGTGGTGACGATGGTGCCGCGCGGCACTTCGTCGCGGAGGAGCGCCGCAAGCTCCAGGGCATAGCCGCCCCACGCACAGTCCACCTCGGTCGCAAGCTGAAAGCCCTGCACGCGGTCGCAGCGCTCGAGGTATGCGTGGAGCGTCTCCTCGATCGCCTCGGCGCCGTGCTCGCGCCACTCAGCCTCGCCCACAGCAAACTCCTGGAACCGCGTCGCATCGCCGCCGGCGCGAAGCGTGCCGTGTGCCGCCTCCGGGTCGTACTGCCAGCGGTCCAACGTGTGGAACGCCCGCGGGTCCGCCACCGTGCGCGCATAGTCCGTCCAGTAGCGCGCCGTGCTCGCGCGGAGTGGGGGCGGTGGTTCGCCGCGGTCCAACGCGCTCTGGTACTCGCTCTTGGAGATTGCCTCGTCGGTGCGCACAAGCTCGCCCTCCTCCTCCACGGCCCCCGCCCCACCCACGTACTCGAGCCGGTTCCAGCCGCCAAAGCCGCCGCGCAAGTCAACAAACATGGCGCGCGGCCGAAACAGCACACGCCCGCCCGCCACGACCGCGTGGAACGCCACCTCGGGCACGATCGCGCTCTTGCTGGCTCCCGTGTAGTCAAAGTAGCCCTCTGCAGCGTTGAACACGTGCGCCGTGAGGTGGCCGGCCAGCTGCCCCACGCTGACGGAGACAATCTGCGCCATGGTCGAGAAGCGCGGGTCGTCTGCGCACCACAACACGCGCGGTGTTGCGCATCGAAAGTGCCACGTTATCCAACGCTTCATGTTGACGCTTGGGTGGGTGCTTGCGGTTCTCACGGCGGCGTGGCTTGCCGTGGCGAGCGACGACTACTACCAGGTGCTTGGCGTGGCGCGCGATGCGAGCGACCGCGAGATCAAGCTGGCGTACCGCGCGTTGAGCAAGAAGTTCCACCCTGACAAGAACCCCGGTGACGAGGAGGCGCACCACCAGTTCATTGCGCTTGGCGAGGCGTACGAGGTGTTGCTGGACGGAGAGAAGCGCGCGACGTACGACCGGTACGGCAAGGAGGGGTTGGAGAACGGCGGGCGCGGCGGCGGCGGCGGCGGCGGGTTCAACCCGTTCGGCGACATGTTTGGCGGCATGTTCAACCAGCAGCAGCGCGGGGTGGCCCGCACGGCCGACGTGCTGCTGGACATGGAGATTCCCTTGAGCAAGTTCTACACCGGCGGAGAGTTTGACTTCCTGGTGGAGATGGACAACGTGTGCGCCGTGTGTGACGGGAGCGGGTCTGCGGACGGTCAGAAACACACATGTGGCACCTGTCAGGGCCTGGGCCGCAAGGTGGTGCGCATGCAGCTTGCGCCGGGCATGTTCCAGCAGATCCAGACGCAGTGCGACGCGTGCGGCGGGGCGGGCCAGGTGATCAAGAACCCGTGCAAGGAGTGCCGCGGGGGCGGTGTGACGCGCGGCGTGCGGCACTTCCAGTTCGAGGTGGAGCCCGGCACGCCGCGAAACCACGTTCACGTCTTCGAGGGCCAGCTGAACCACGCGCCGGGCTACGAGAGCGGCAACTTCAACATGCGCTTGCACGAGGCGCGCACCGGCAACTACGGCTACCGCCGGCGCGGCAAGCACTTGTTCCGCACCGAGGTGCTTCTGTTGAAGGAGGCTCAGGCCGGCGGCTGGCGCCGCAGTGTGCCGTTTGTGGACGGCGAGCTGCGCGTGACGTTGCTGCGCGCCTCGGGCGAGGTGGTGCGCCACGGCGAGGTGGAGATTCTCCGGGGCAAGGGCATGCCGGTGGGGGGCGACATGCACGGCGACGACCACGGGGACTTGTACATTGAGTGGACGGTGGTGATGCCGGGCGGCCACGAGCGCGACGAGTTGTGACGAAGAACCGCCGCCCGTGATAGAGTAATGGATGACCGTCAAGAGCACGCTCCGCCCGTCTAGGAGAGCACCCGTTCCCGCCACTCGGCGTAGCCCGTGTCGACGAGCATGCGGCCGGCGCTGGTGCGGTTGCGGACCTGCGAGTAGCCCAGCGCCATCTCGACGTCGCGGACCCACCGCTCGTGGCCGCACAAGGCGTCGGCAAGCCCGATCCACTCCTCCACCTGCTGGAACTCCAACCCGCCGTGCTGGAGCTGCACAAGCCGCGCCACAAAGCGCCCCCGGAGCAGCGCGTCGGCGGCGAGCTCGCGCCAGAAGACCCGTGTGAACGCGAGCCCAATCAACCCGCAGAGAACCACCCACTCGTTCTTCACGCGCGTGCAGTAGTTCTTGAACAGTCGGAGCACCCCGCGGGCGGCAAGCGCCGGGAGGCAGAAGCGGTTGCACACCGCCACCACGTCGCCGCGCGTGATGTCCTTCACGCGGCGCTTGATGGGCGACGTGAACGGAGAGCCCGCAGGCGACACGCCCGGCGACGCAGTGCGCGAGCCGGCCCGCCGCCCAGGCGCCTCGTCCATGAACGGGCTGCCCGCCGCGCTCCCGCGACGGCCCCGGCGCGGAGCATCGCCCGCCGCATCCACCAACCGCTGCGTCAACGGCGAGCGGCCCTTGCGCGGGCTCCCCACAGGCGTCTGCGGCATGCGCTTCACGGGGCTGCCCACCGCCTGCTTGAAGTCGAGCATCAACTGCCCGAGCTTGGCGCGCGGCACCGGGATGCGCGTGCTGAGCGGCTCCGGGAGCTCCAACTTGGCGCGATACGCCTCGGCGGCGATGAAGGCACAGATGTGGTGGCGCGCCGTCTCCAAGTCGCCGAGCGTGGCAATGCGCACCTGCGACGCGCGGTAGAGCGAGAGGGTGTACTCCACGAGCTGCGGCGCAAACACGCTCGTTCCCGGAAGCACGTCCGCGAGCGCCGACTTGGCCAACTGGGAAGACATGCGTCGGGTTACGCGCTATTTACTCCTCCACGCCAAAGTCGCCGAGCGTCTCGCCGAGCAGGTTGTACCACTCGCCGCGCGCAAGCGTCTCTCGCGGGTCGTTGATCCAGCCGGTGGTGTGCGCAGACGCGCCCTCCTCCGCCGGCACGTCGCCGCCGTCCGGGGGCCACGGCAAGCCCAACGGGTCGTCGGCAAAGTCTTCCGACTCGGGGAACGCCGTGCCCGTGGCCGCCGGCGCGCCCCACGGGAGCGCCCACGTGTACCACGGCCCGAACGCTGCCGTGAGGTTCCCCCACACGCCGTAGTCGTACGGGAACACGAGGTCGTCGACGCAGAAGCGCGCGTCGACGCGGCTGCGCGGGTCGCTTGCCTCGAAGCCGCTCGGCGCCTCGTACTGCCCGCTGCTGCTCCACGACACCATCTGCGGCATCGCCTTGCCAAGGCGGCGGCGGTAGTTGGCGGCAATGGCGTCCCACACACGCCCGCTCGCGAGCTGGCTCTCCAAGCGCTCGTGCTCCCACACCTCCAACTGCGTCATGCCGTCGAGCGCGTGCCACACGGTCCGGACGGTCAAAATGCCCACGCTCACAAGCACCAAGAGGTCCACCGGCGCAAGCACCAACACCGCCACGACCTCCAGCCGCGAATAGAGGTATCCGGGAAGCGCGCGGTCGCGCCAGTACGCCGCCACCCGCCGCCCCAACTGGTACAAGACATAGCCGCACGTCCCGTCGACCCAGAGGAGGAAGCGCACAAAGTGCGCGTGGTTGCGGTGGCCCACGCAGTTGTACGTCCACGGGCAGTGGTGGTCCATGCGGAGAACACACACACCGCACGTCTTGCAGTGGTGGGCGCGCGGCGGCTTGTAGAGCTTGCAGCGGACACACCAGCGCAGCCAGCCACCGGCGGGGGCGGGCAGGCCGGCGGGCGGCGACCCGGGCCTGACGACGACGGCGAGCACGTACGAGAGCCACACCATGGCGAGCGCCGCGTGGAAGCCGCGCTGCTGTGCCGCCAGCGCGTGGTGCCGCAACACCCACCAGTCGGCGCCGTAGCCGATGCCGCCGATGAGCACGCACGGCACCGCCACGCCGAGCCACGGGTGCTTGAGCTGGCGCATGGAGATGAGATGTTTACTCGAGCGAGAGCTCCGCCACCACGTCCGCGAGCGACGTGCGTGCGGGGAGGCGCGCCGCGGTGACGGTGCAGCCGTAGCAGAGCGGCGACGGCGGCACGGCGGCGCCCGCCGTGCGCTCGTTGAGCCACGCCGCCGCGTCGCCGAGCACCGGCTGCGCGCACGCCGGACACGGCGTCCCGGCGCCCAGCGGCGCCATCTTGTCCGCCGTGCGCACGACGGCCGCCACCACCAGGGTGTACTCTCCCTCTACGCTGCGGAAATAGTCCCGCGCAATGTAGTCGATCGTCGACACGCGCGACGTGGCCGGCGCCGGCGCCGGCGTGGTCTGGGCGGCAAGCCCGCGAAGCGCGCAGTACTCGGCCACCTCGCTCTCGAGGAGGTCGCGGAGCGGGTGGAGCACCTCGAGCAGGCGTCCCGCATGCTCGACGGCACCGTCTGCCACCGCGGCGGCAATCTCGGCGCCACGGCCGCGCGCCGCAAGCCCGACAACCTCCAGCGCAAGCCGCGACATGCTGTGGCCAAACAACACCGCGCGACAGCCGCGCTCCACCGCCTCGCCGAGAAGCCGGCGGTGGCGCCGCACACGCCACACGTCCTCGCGGTCTGTGCGTGCCGCCGCCGCTGCCGCTGCCGGAAGCTCGGCCGCCACCAGCACGAACAGCGTGTCCGGGAAGCACGCGCGCAACCGCTCGCACGGGTCGCCGTCGTCCTCGCGCACATGGACAGCCACGAGGCGGAAGCCCTGGCGGCCCTTGTGCATGCTGCGCTGCCACGCCAAGTAGCGCTCCACCATCGCGAGCAACAGCACCAGCGCAGCCCCGCCCAGCATCGCCACCATCACGAGCGGCGGCTCGGGACCGGGCGCGCCGCCCCTGGCGTACTGCACGCGGAACTGGGGAGCCGCAAGCTGGCGCCGGAGCTTGCCCTCAACAAAGCCGGCAAAGCAGGCGCCGCAGAACTCCTCCTTGCGCGTCGCCACCGCCGTGCGCTCGCCGCACCGCTTGCACGCCATGCCGCCTAGGTTTTTTTTCCGCCGCGTGCTCATCGCCGCTGGATGCTCGGCCGATTCCTTCCACGAGCCACTCGCTTTTCCTGTGTGTCCATGGTGAGCCCCTTGAAACGACGGTTGCTGTCGAGCTCCGCAGGCAGCGCAAAGCGGGCGGTGCTCGACCTGGTGTCCTCGGTGGCGAGCTCGCCCGGTGCCAGCGACTACGACGAGATGCCGCTCTTGCAGAGCGACTCGCCGGTGTGGCAACGCACGATCCAGGGCGTGGTGCGCTCGGTGGTGCTGATCCACTTTGCGCAGGTGGCGCCGTTTGATCTGGACCTGGCGGTGGTGCTGCAGGCCAGTGGGTTTGTCGTCGACGCGGAGCACGGCATCATCCTCACGAACCGGCACGTGGTCGGGGCGGGGCCGTTCTGGGGCTATGCCGTGTTCGACAACCACGAGGAGGTGGTGGTGAAGCCGGTGTACCGTGACCCGGTGCACGACTTTGGCTTTCTCACGTTTGACCCCGCGGCGGTGCGCCACATGCAGATCGAGGCGCTCGAGTTGCGGCCGGAGCTTGCCAAGATTGGCCGCGAGATCCGTGTGGTGGGCAACGACGCAGGCGAGAAGCTCTCGATTCTTGCCGGCTTCATCTCGCGGTTGGACCGCAACGCACCCGAGTACGGCCACATGACGTACAACGACTTCAACACGGAGTACATCCAGGCCGCGGCCGCGGCGTCGGGCGGGTCGCTGGGCCTGCCGGTGGTGGACATCGACGGGTACGCGGTGGCGCTCCAGGCCGGCGGCTCGACGGAGGCGCTGACGGACTTTTTCCTCCCGGTGAGCCGGCCGTTGCGGGCGTTGCGGTGCATACAGGCAGACACGCCGATCACGCGCGGAACGATCCAGGTGCAGTGGATCTTGCGGCCGTACGACGAGTGCCGGCGGTTGGGGCTCACGGAGGCTGCGGAAGAGGCGGCGCGCACGGCGTTCCCGGACAAGATCGGCTTGCTTGTGGCGGAGGTGATTCTCCCGGAGGGGCCCGCCGACGGACTTGTGAAGGAGGGCGACGTGTTGCTTGCGATCAACGGCACGCCGATCCTGACCTTTATCACGGTGGACGACATTTTCGACGAGAGCGTGGGGCGCACTGTGGCGGTGCGGCTCCAGCGCGGCGGCGTTGATGTGGAGGTGGAGATTGCGGTGGGGGATCTCCACGCAATCACCCCGAACCGGTACGTGGAGGTGTGCGGCGCGCTGTTCAACGACATGAGCTACCAGATGGCGCGCATCTACCTGGTGCCCGTGCGCGGGGTGTTTGTGGCGAACGCGCTGGGACTGTTCTTCTTCGACAAGGAGGAGCCGTGCGGGTGGGTGGTGGACGCGGTGGACGACCGCGACACGCCCACGCTCGACGCGTTTGTGGAGGTGATGCGGACGATTCCGGACCGCGCCAAGGTGCTGGTGCTGTTCCGCCACCTCACGGACCTCCACCTGCACAACCACTCCGTCATCAGCATTGACCGGCACTGGCTGCGCCACTTCCGCATGGCGACACGCAACGACACGACGGGTGTGTGGGACTACACGAGCTTGCAGGACGCGCCGCTCGCGAGCGAGGCGCTTGCGCCCAAGGCGGCGCGCTTCCTCGACATCCCGATGGAGCCGGCGGCGTGCGCGGCTCTTTCGCGGCTGATGGTGTTGGTGTCGCTGAAGCTCACGGTGCCGATGGACCTGTTCCCGCTGACGCGCAAGCGGGGCCACGGCGTGGTGCTCGATGCGGCGCGCGGCTTTGTGCTTGTGCTGCGCTACATTGTGCCGCACGACCCGTGCGACGTGGATGTTGTGTTTGCCGAGTCGGTGATTGTGCCGGCCAAGGTGGTGTTTCTCCACCCGCAGCACAACTACGCGGTGGTGCAGTACGACCCGGCACTCGTGGAGGCGGACGTGACGACGCCGCGGTTCCTGGCGACGCCGCTCTGCAAGGGCGACAAGGTGAACTTCATTGGCTTCAACAGCAACATGCGTGTCATGAGCGACACCACCAAAGTGAGCGACGTGCTGCTGGTGAACGTGCCGTGTCTGCTGGTGTACCCGCGGTACCGCGGGACCAACCTCGAGGGCATCACGATTGACTCGTCGCTCCTGGGCCACTGCCTGCTGGGCGTGCTCTGCGACAATGACGGCACGGTGCGCGCCTTCTGGCTCAGCTGTCTCGGTGACCGCAGCGGCGACCAGGACACGGTGTACCGCATGGGCATCGACACGGCCGACGCGATGGAGGTGATTGAGCGGTTCCAGCAGCCGCACGCAGTGCCGCCGGCGGTGGACGGCCCGGACGCACTCCGCATCATCGACGCCGAGTTCTACGGGCTCCCGATTCTGCAGGCGCGCATCCGCGGCGTGGCCGAGCCGCACATCACGCACCTCCAGGAGCAGCAGCTCGACCGCTTCCAGTTTCTCAGCGTGCTGCGGGTGGCGGCGCCGGCGTTGGGGCAGGCGCGGTGCCAGCTTCTCCCGGGCGACATTGTGCTTGCGGTGGACGGCGTGAGCGTGCACCGGGTGCGGGACCTCAACCGGGTGCTGCAGCGGCCGCGGCTCGTGTTCACGGTGGTGCGGCGCAAGCAGGAGATGGAGGTGGTGGTGGACACGGTGGCCACGTCGGGCGACTTCCACACCCTGCACCTTGTGCTGTGGTGCGGGGCCATGTTGCAGGCGCCGCACCACGGCGTGCGGCAGATGTCGCGCGAGCTCCCGCTGGCGGTGTATGTCACGGAGCGGGCACAGGGGCTGCCGGCGCGCATGTACGGGCTCCAGCCGCTGCTGTTCATCACGCACGTGAACGAGCACGCGACGCCGGACTTGGCGGCGTTCCTGGCGGCGGTGAGGGCGATTCCAGACGCGGCGTACGTGACGTTGCGGGTGGTGCTGTTCGACAACGTCAAGTGCGCCATGAGCTTGAAGACGAACTACCACTACTTTCCCACGAGCGAGTTGGTGCGCACGGGCGGCGAGTGGACGAGTGTCGGAGACGAGGGGCCCGCCGGGGGTGCCGCCGAGAACGCGAGCACCGCGGAGAACGCGCGCTCCGCGGAAAAGGACTAGACCTAGCATCAAGCACTTTCCACATGTTGTCTATGTACACCCTACGCGTAGGGGAGCAAGCGGCGAAGACGCAGGTGGTGTCTCGCCTTGTTGTTGATCGGGTGCAGCCCCGTCTTCTGGTTGAGCATGCGGATCAGCCAGCCGGTGTTGCCGTGCGCGCGGCCGGTGCGCCCCGCCTTGAACCCGTCCGCCGTCTTGCGGAAGCGCTTCGCCACGCTGTGGTTCGTCTTGAGCTTGTACTTGAACCGGAGGAGCAGCGGCGCGAGCGGCACGCGTGCCCCGAGGAGCCCCCGGACCGTCGTGAAGATGGACATTGGCGGATGGAAAATATTCTCGATGCGGCCAGTAGGCAGCGCGGGCGGCGCGCGGGGCGGCGGGCGGTGCTCCGCGGGCGGTGCTCCGCAGACGGCTCAGCCCTCGGCATCCGGCCGTGGCCCGCGCCCCGCCCGGCTGGCCGTGCACGTGTCTTTGCGCCGCGGTCAGCGCGCCGCCGCGTCTGCCGCGCGCTGCTTCCGGTTCCCCACACCAACTCCGCTTATCCGCTCCTCTTCCCCGCCCTATAAATGCTCCGGCTTGCGCGCCCCCGCTCGGCGGTCTGGCACCGCCTCATGCTGTCTTCCACTCCGTACACGTGCATTGCGACGCTGGTGCCGGCGCCGCGCGTGCGCCAGATCACGCTCAACCGCCCGAAGCAGCTCAACGCGCTCAACAACACGCTCATGCGCGAGCTCATGGCGGAGCTCCTCGCCTGCGACAGCGACGACAGCGTCGGCGCGGTGGTCATCACGGGCTCGGAGCGCGCGTTTGCGGCGGGTGCCGACATCAAGGAGATGGCGCCGCTCGGGCTGGAGCACACGCTCCGCACGCTGTTCCTCGCGAACTGGGCCGACATCATGTTCCGCTCCAAGCCGATCATTGCGGCGGTGGACGGCGTGGCGCTCGGCGGCGGCTGCGAGCTTGCCATGAGCTGCGACATTGTGTACGCCACGGAGAAGGCGCGCTTCGGCCAGCCCGAGATCAACCTCGGCGTGATTCCCGGCGCCGGCGGCACGCAGCGCCTCACGCGCGCCATTGGCAAGAGCAAGACCATGGAGTTGGTGCTCACGGGCGACATGTTTGGCGCGCAGCAGGCGCTTGACTGGGGGTTGGTGAGCAAGTTGTTCCCGGACAACGCGGCGTTGCTCGAGGCGGCCGTCAAGCTCGCGGCGCGCATCGCCAGCGGGCCGCAGCTCGCCAACAAGTTGGCCAAGCAGAGCATCAACAAGAGCTACGAGATGAGCCTCCACGACGGCCTCGACTTTGAGCGCACCGCGTTCCAGGCCTGCTTCGGCACCGCCGACCAGCGCGAGGGCATGGACGCGTTCGTCGCCAAGCGCAAGCCCCAGTGGCGGTTGTAGCGAAATGCACACACACTTGCCTCTTTCGATGATGCCCACGCCGCTCGTGTTTGTGCAGGGCTTGGGCGCGGGCGGCGCGCTCGGCGTCGGCGGCACGGCCGGCACGGACCCGCAGCCGTCTCCCGCGGGCGTGCCCGTGCACCGCGTGCTGCCGGTCGTGGTGGCGGCGCTGGCTGTCGAGTTGGCGGCGTTGATCCAGAGCCACGACGTGCAAGACGCGGTGTGGCACCCGGCCTTGTTGCGCAACCGCGTGGCGGCGCGCCCGTGCTTCCGGGTGCGGTTTGTCGACAACCGCCACGTGCTCCCGCAGAAGAGCGGGGTGTCGCCGCTCTCGCCGTTCGCCGAGGATGCCGACCCGCATGCGTTGCTCCCGCCGGCGTGGTTCGCCAAGTACACGGACGTGCTTCCGGCGGTGCTCATAGCGGTGTACGAGTTGCCCGGCGACGACGGCGCGGCGCTTGCCGGCGAGATCGAGGCTCTCCTGCAGCAGCTCCTGGCCCACGGCACGCGGCTCGTGCCGCTCCTCGTGCTGCCGCAGCCGGCAGACGCGGCGCAGGAGGCGCTTGTGGCGTCGCTCCGCAAGCGCACGGCGCTCGGGTCCAAGCTCCTCTTTCTCCCGGAGGGCTCGCAGCGCGAGCTCGAGGTGTTGGTGGACGTGATGATGGGCCAGGCGCGCACGGCCGCCAGCGACTTTTACACGGCCGCGGAGCGGCGCGTGCGCAAGCACCGGCTCAACCAACACAACCACGCGCTCCTGAGTCCGATGGTGCTGCTGACGCTTGTGACGCCCGTGACGGCGTGGAGCTTGGCACACCTCGAGGCGCGCCAGAGCACCAAGATTGCCTTTCTCCAGCTCTTCCGCTTGTGGACCGGCCCCAGCGTGCACGACGCGGTGGTGCGCCAGTTGGACACGGCGTACCGCCAGGTGTTGCAGGTGATGGCGGACTCTACCGGGCCCGACGGCTTGTGGACGCCCGAGACGTGGCACAACCCGCGCTGGTTGCTCGACTACATGAGCTTCCAGCTTGCGCGTTTGCACCTTGCGCTGGAGTTCCCCGGTGTGGCCTACTCCACGTTTGACGCGCACCTCAACCAGTGCTACGACACGTTGTTGCGGCCGTTGGGGCTCAGCGCGCGGCTGCCCGAAACCCTTGTCTGGTTGAGCAGCCAGGTGCAGCGGTTGGCGTGTCTTGTGGCAGGCGTCGAGATCGGCGACGCGGCGGTCCCGGCGCCGTACGGGGCGCCGCCCATGGACTGGCGGCGTCTGCTTGTGCCCGACTCAGTCGGGCTGGTGGGCATTCTCAGCATGCCGCACCCCGGCTTTCTCTTTTCCAAGAGCTATTCGTTGTTGGCGCGCAGCGGCGGGGACAACGACGCGCACTTGCTCCGCTTGCTTGACGCGGCGCGGTTGTGCTTTGGCCCATTGGCGGCGGACCGTGGCGCCGACGCGTGCTTCCCCAGTGCCTTGGTCGACATGTGGTTCCGCACCGGCGAGATCCACGTGCGCAACGGACGCTGGACCGCTGCGCTCGAGGCGTTTGGCCACTGTGGCGACGCCCGCACGCTCCCGCCGGCGGTGCGCTCCTCCGTGTTCTGGCGGCGGTACCGGTGCTGCATGGCCACGGCACAGACGGCGCGCGCTGCGGGTGCGTTTCTCGGCTTGTGCTGTGTGGCGGGGCAGACGTACCCGAAGGACGTGTCGTCGGCGGAGCTTGAGGGCGAGGTGGCGGTGGAGGAGGCCCCGCCGCTTGTGGGGGTTGCCGGGGTGTTCCGGTCGCCCCAGTGCGAGCTCGGCAGCTCGGTGACGCTCCAGTTGACGTTCTCGAGCGCCTTGCGCCAGGGGTTTTCGCCGGCGCTCACGCTTGACCGTGTCGAGGTACCCATCGGCGAGCACGTGTATGTGTTGGAGCACGGGGAGGGGGCCGCGGAGGTGGAGGGACGTCCCGACGAGCCGGCGACGACCGACCTCTCGCTTGCCACGGGCGCCTCGCGCACGGTGCATGTGCGGTTCACGCCAGCAGCGACCGGGGAGTACACGGTGGGCGACGTGACGGTGTACACGTCGGCGGTGCTTGCCACGGCGACGCTCAAGAGCACGGTGGTGGCCGCGCTTGCGGCGCCGGCGGCGACCGGGCGGTACGTGTGGCACACCCTGGCGGTGCCGCGGCCGGTGATTGCAAACCCGCGGCCGCACGCGGTGGAGGTGGCACCGCGGCACCCGGATGTGCGGGTGGAGCTTGCGTCGGCGCTTGTGACGGCGTTCCACGGGGAGAGCTACCCGGTGCGGGTGTTTGTGGACAACCGGGACGGGCGGCCGGTGCACGTGGCGTTGGGGGCGGCGGTGGACCACGAGGGGGCGGCAGTGGTGTGGGAGGCGTCGCAGACGGCGGAGCACGCGACAGAGCTTGCGGCAGACGCGAGCGAACACGTGGCGCTCACGGTGCGGGTGCCGGGAGTGTTCCGGGGAGAGCAGCTCACGCTCACGCTCACGGTGCGGTTGGCGGAGACGGCGGGGGCGCCGCACACGACGGACACGTTCGAGTATCCGATTGCGGTGGCGTCGCCGTTCCAGGCGCAGTTTGCCAACCGGCCGGCGATCCACGCGGAGGACATGCCGCTGCCGTTTGCGCTTGACGCGGAGGCGTGGAAGAGCATCCCGGTGGGGCGGCGGCTGTGGGTGGGGCGGATGGAGCTCCGGTACGCGGGCGACGGCGGGGAGGCGGTGGAGGTGGTGGGCCACCGGTTGGTGGTGCAGTCGCAGCTGGAAGAGGTGGCGGTTGCGGTGGTGCCGGCGGCGGGGGAAACGGCGGCGGGGGAAACGGCGGCGGTGGGAACGGCGGCGGAGACGGTGCTCAGGCCGGGGCTGGACACGGTGTTTCTGCAGCGGTTCACGACGCGGCCGGTGGAGGGCGCGGTGCAGGTGCGGAGCGTGGTGGTGGAGTGTTCGATGGAGATCCGGTGGCGGCGGGACGCGCTGGGGCCGGTGAACACGCTCCACACACCGCGGTGGCGGGTGCAGCTCCCGCTTGCCGACCCGCGGGTGATGCTCGAGCTGGTGCGGCCGGCGCTGGCAGAGGCGCCGCTCACGCTCGTGTACACGATCGAGAACCCGACGCTGCGGGTGTTCCGGTTTGCGACGACGTTCCTGGACTACACGAGCGGGTACCGGCTTGCCGGGCGCGGGCTGGGACTGCTGCTGGTGCAGGTGCTGGTGTTGCCGTTCACGCGGCTCCGGCAGGTGTACACGGTGGCGCCGGTGGCGAAGGCGGTGGAGATGCCGCCGCTCCCAGAGTTGAAGGTGTACGACGTGAACTACAAGGTGACGTTGCCGACGCTTGTGGCGAGCGACGACTTGGAGCTCCGCGACGGGCGGGTGTACCTCGCGGCGTAGGCGCAGACCGCGGCGGCGGAATCGATACAGGGCCACGTGACACGAGCCACGTGACGCGCGGCGTGATCCGGGTAACGGCGCGGGGGCGAGTGCGCCGCCGCAATGTTCCGTTCTCTTGTGCGGCCTGTTTCCAAGAGCTTTGTTGCCCCCCTCCGTATGTCTCTGGTTTCTGTTGAGCAAATTGCGCCGGGCGACGGCAAGACGTTCCCCAAGCCGGGCGACCGCGTGACGATCCACTACGTGGGCACGTTGACGAACGGCAAGAAGTTTGACTCGCTGCGCGACCGCGGCGCGCCGTTCCAGTGCGTCATTGGCGTGGGCCAGGTGATCAAGGGCTGGGACCAGGAGATCCCGAAGTTGCTGGTGGGCGAGAAGCTGGTGCTCACGATCCCGGCGCCGTTGGCGTACGGCGAGCGCGGCTTTGCCAACCTCATCCCCCCGAACCTGACGTTGGTGTTCGAGGTCGAGTTGTTGGGCGTGAACTAGTAGGCGAATGCACGCAGCTGCCGAAACGGTGCCCGGTTGCTGGTGCCGGGGGCCTCCCCGGCGCCGACAACCTGGCGTGACGGACACGGGCCGGCCGTGCCTACGCTTGAACATCTTACAGTGTGCATCATCGTTATGGGCTCTGCATTACTCGAGCGCGGAAACGATGGCTACTTACTCCTCCTCCACGATGGTGCCGCGCTCGGACACGTAGATACCGTCCAAGA
>JAJMSD010000114.1:0-28179 GCA_030558265.1 [Candida] pseudocylindracea
CGAGGACATTGCCTACCTCGAGGAGCCGTACGTGACCAAGCCCGTCGAGGGCATCAGCCCTGAGTAGCTCCGCAGCAATGTATGAACGCACCGATGCTTGTCGCCAGCCGGGGCGGAATCTGCGGGCGCCGCACAGGGCCATGCAGGGTCATGCAGGAGCATCAGCCCGCTCTCGAGTCCGGCAGCGTCCTCCCGCCGCTCCTGCCACCCCCGGCTCCTGAGACTCCGCCAGACGCTCTCCGGGGCGGCCCCACAGCTCCCCGCACGACAGCGTCTTTGCCGCGTCTCTCCGCACACGCCGTGCCCGCCGGGGGCTATCTCCGGCTGGCTCCTCGAGTAGCCATGCAGGGCGGCGCAGCAGCCGCAGCCACCACGATCGCCCGGGAAACCAGCGGCCGCTCCCAGCATTCCCCGCCCCATGCTTCTCCTTATCCCGTGCCTTACTGGAGCCGTGGCTGCTCATATCCGGCTCGGCTTTGACCTTGTCCCGCGGGACGCCTTTGCTCCCCTCGGCCGCGTCGGCGCCTTGGACAAGCGCGGCGCCATCACCGCAGACATGAGCGAGAGCGACTCGCTCTTCATGATCAACTACACATTGGGCCTGGACGCGCAGAACATCACCGCGATGGTGGACTTGGAGAGCGGAGACACGTGGGTGGCGTCGCCCGACAACCCGTTCTGCCCAACCAGCTCCAACGCGTCCAGCAGCGCTCTGGATGTCTTCTGCATCGGCGGCAGCCTGTTCAACGCCAGTGCGCTGACCACCTTCCGTCTGAACGCGTCCGAGTTCTACCTGGGGTACGCCAGCGGCGCCTACGCCCGCGGCCACTACGCCCTGGACACGCTCGTTTTGGGCAACACCACGTTGGAGGACTTTATGTTCGGCTACGCGACCGAGAGCAACACGACGTATGCGTCGTTCGGGCTCGGCTTCCGCGAGGACGAGGAGTACTACCTGTCGACCGGCGAGATGTACGACAACTTTCTCTATCTCTTGAAGGACCGCGGCCTCATCGACCGCGCCGTGTACCTGGTGCAGGTGCTGAACACGTCCCGGACGGGCGAGCTCGTGTTCGGCGGCGTGGACGTGGGGTGGTACAACACATTGTATCTGGCGCCTATAATCCAGTTCAACCTGAACCTCAAGACGATCCAGCGGCCCGCCATCGAGATCCTGACAATCGAAATCGGCGGCATCGAGGTGCTCAGCGAAGCGGTGGCGGCGCGGATCTCGTTGTCCACGGACCGTCTGCGACTCCCCGCGGCAACGGTGCAGAAGATGGCCCTGTACTTGAACTTGACGTGGAACGAAGACTGGGGGTATGTGGGGCCGTGCGCGAGCCTTTACGACAAGCTGGACGCGGGCGCGACCGTGAATTCCACCGCCGAAAGCTTTTGGATTGCATTCTACTTGAGTTCGTTCGTGCAGTACTACGAGACGCTGTCGAACGAGGACCAGTGCTACCTTACCTTCATCCCTGTCTTGAACCCCCTGACAGTTCTTCTCGGCTCGGACTTTCTCAACAACATGTACACCGTGTTCGACCTCGAAAACAAGGTGGTGCTGTTTGGCACCCGCTACGTCGAAAAGCAGGGCGAGTTCGTCGTGGCATTGGGCAACTCCACAACGGGGATTCCGAGCGCGATCGGCATTGCCACCGCCATGACCACCTTGACCAGCACCGCGTGGGACGCCTTCCTGGCTTTGTCGGGCTCGGTGGTGTTGACCACGCTGTCCTCAGCCCCATCGTCCTCCAGTCCGAGTCCCTCCAGCTCCTCTGGCCCGTCCGCCACCCATCCTGTGGCTACGCCTGCGCCCGACGCAGACCACCGCACCGTGTACTTTACCGAGACCTTTACCGCCAGCACCTACACCGACTTTCCCTTGAAAAGCAGCGGCAGCGAGTACACGGTGACGACGCGTGTGACGGTGAACGGCGGTGCCCGTGCTGTCTTGTCGGTGCCTCTCTGTCTTCTCCTCGCGCTCTTCTGAGCGTACGCCCTTTCCAGTACATTTCTCTACTTCTTCTTGCCCTTCTTGCCGTTGCCGTAGTGTACACCGCCCTCCTCCTCGATGGCGCGCTGGTTTGTCCACTCGGCGGCCCGCACCTTGGCAGCACTCTGCAACCGGTCGATCTCTTTCCGCAACTCCTCGGCCCGGTCGTGCCGCTCCCTCGACTCTGCAAGCCGGCGCCGCTTGTTCTCCTGGTTCTTGACCCGCTCGCTGCGGCCCCGCTCCCGCTTGCGGCCATCCGCCTCTGCTGCGGCGCGACTGCGGCGTGTGCGGGGCATCTCGTCACTCAGGACAGACGACACGCTGTCCCCATCGCCGGACGCGTCGCCGTCGCTGTCCTCGTCGCTGCCCTCGTCACTTCTCTCGCCGCTGTCCTCGCCACTGTCCTCGCCGCTGTCCTCGCCCAACGCTTCGAGTTCCTTCTGCAACGCTGCCATCTCCTTCTCTCGCTCTGCCAGCCCCAACGCACCCCGCCGCGCCTCCATGCTCGCCACCACCGCGTCCCGCACGTGGCCCAACTCCCGCCGCAACAACACCTCCCGCGTCCCCAACGGGTTGCACCACGCCACAAGCGCATCCACCGAGGCCGGCTCCTCATAATACACCCAGTCGTCCATCAGAAGAAGCGGGTGCGGTGCCTCCAGCGCGAGCTTGCGCGCGAGCGGCGCGCCCGGATCCGTCTCCACGTCCACGCCAAACACCTCCTTCACGCGCGCTGCGTATTCGCCCTTGGACAGCGCCCACTTGGCCACCTCCGCCTTGCCCACGCCAAACACCTCCTGCATCTCCTCCGCCGCAGGCCCTTGCACCCATAAGCGCCCCATGAGATACGTCTCCAGCGGCACCTCCACCACGCTGTCGTCGTCATCCTCCTCCTCCTCCTCGCGGAACCCACTGAATGCCGGCAACCCGTTCTGCTCGAACCACCAGTACAGGTTGTGCATGCGGTCGCGGCCGAGGTACTGCACCCGCTGACAGTCCGTCTCGATAAGCTGGCGCTCGTAGTCTCTCTTGAGCTTGCGCTTCTCCTCCACCAGCTCGAGCGCACGCGTCTTTTGCTCCTCAAACTTGACGCGCTCGTCGTCCACCCCGTCCTTCCCTCCCAACGCCTCGAGCTGCGCTTCCGCCACCCGGCTGTCGTCGAGGTGCATCTTGAAGTCGCGGATTGCCTCAAGCCGCTCGCGCCGAATCCGCGTCGCGTCCTCCATGCACCGGTCGATGTAGGAGCGGATCACCGCACTGTTCACAAGAAGGTCGCAGAGAAGCGAGAGACACAAGAGGCGAAGCGGCACCGACAAGTTGTTGTAGAAGTTGCGCATGGCCGCCAGCGGCAGCGGGGTTGCGCTGAGGGGAGCAAGCGCCCGGAACACCTGCTCGATGGCCGCCGCGTGTTCCGTGTGCTCGAGGTTCGACAAGACGCCGAGAAGCACCACCTGCCAGCCGCCGTCGCGGAACGCCCCCCTGGAGGCACGCTGCTGCCACCGCACCCCGCGGTAGTTGAGAAGCTCGTATGCCTGGTGCTGCTCGCCGCCGGGGTCCGACACGTCCGACAACGGCGAGTCGGGGGAGTCCGACTCCCCCCGGTCCTCGTCCAAGACGCTGTCGCCCCAGACCCCCACGACATGGCCACCGTGCACGGCGTGCTTCAACACGGCGCAAAACACCTCGTTGAGCAAGTTGCAGTGGCCGTGCTGCGACACGTCGTCCCAGGACCAGCCGATCGCCGCGGCCCAGTCGTCAAACGTAAACAGATCAAGCACGAGCGGCACGCGGTACATGTTGAGAAAGGTCCACGTCTCGAGGAGAAGCCCTGCGTGCGCGTCGGGGCTGCTGGGCTCAGGGCGCAGGCCCGGGTGCGTCTGCTCCAAGTCCTCGTGCACCACCTTCTTGGCGGGCACAGGGGCGGGGGTCTCGACGCGCACCGCCTTCTTCTCGACCTTGTCTGTGTCAAACTGCACCAAGCCGTCCGGGAACTTGGTGGGGATGCGGTACTTGGCGGCATACTCGGGCTTGACGACCCACGGCGCACCGAGCCGCAGCAGCCGCAGGCAGGTGAGCTTGATGAAGTTCTTGACGTACCACTTGGTAAAGTGGCGGCGGTCCCGGAGGAGGTGTGTGTCGTTCGCGGTCACCTCGGCAGAGTCGGCGGTGCGCGAAATGCGGTACTGGCAGTACAGCGGCCGCACGCTGCCGTCGCTTAGCGTGACGGCGTTAAAGTGGGCCTTTTCGCGCACAATGCCCTGGTGGCGCTGCCCCGCAAGCTTGACAAGCACCTGCTCGCCGGGGTAGAAGTCGTTCTTGAAGCGCCCGTACACCTCGTCGACCAACGTGTCGACGCGCGGCGTGGTGGAGAACTGCACGTAGCGGAGCACCGGCTCGCGGAGAGCCTCGGGAAAGTGCTGCTCCACCTCCGAGATCTCCTTGGTCTCCAGCGCCACCGCCTCAAAGTAGGTGAGCAGCAGGTTCCCCGTGATGTCGCACACAAACTTGTGCTGGAGATAGTGGTCCATGCGCGCAAGGTACGCGTCGTATTCGAGAAACCACTCCCCGGTGGCGGGAATGTGCCATACATATGTGTCGGGATCCGCCGGGAGCGGCGGCGGCGCAAGCGGCACCACGGGCTTGCGCTTGTACAAAACCATCACTCGGAGGAGTCGCTCTCGTACGCGGGCTGGTCGTGTTTTTGCCGCTTCGGTGCAGGCTCCGCCGGCGCGTCACGTGGCGCGTCCTGGGCGCCGGCGCGCCGCGCCTCCTCGCCGGCGCGGATGTCGCCGGCAGCCGCGACGAGCTCCGCCTGCGTCACGCCGTCGTCGATGCTCTGCAAGATCTTCTCCACGCTGCTGCGGTGGTTCCCCGCCGTCTTGTCGTCGCGCCACCGGAGAAAGTGCCACTTCCCGTCCACCTTGTTGCACTCTGCGATCCGGTGCTGCAACGGCTCGCCCCGCGCCTTCCACGCCTCCCACTCCTCGTCGCTCAACGCCAACCGCGCAAAGTCCTCGTGCTCGTCCCGCCCCAACCACATCTGCAACACCACCTCCGGCTTGCTGTCGTAGTCCACCCACGCGCTGTCCGGGTGGTTGCTCGGCAAGCTCTCGTCCACATACGTCCCGAACTCCATCCGCACCCGGAAGTCGATTGTGTTCTCCTCCGCCGGCTTCCACTTCAACAACAACTGGTCCGTGCCCGGCACGTACGGCGCGTGGTCCGGCGTGAAGATCAACCCGTCGCTCACGTGTGCCAAGTTGTGCAACTCTGCAAACACCTTGGGCAACTTCAGTGCCTGCGAGAGCTGCTTCATCCGCACCTTGAACGGGTGTGCCGCCACCTCCTTCGGGTGCTTGCGCGCCAACTCGAACAACGGCTTCATCAAGTCCCGGTCGAGGTACCCCAACCGCTTGTTGTAGTCCGACCTGAGCAACAGCTTCTGGTTCACCGCCAACGCGTCAAACAACAACAACCGCAACTCCCGCGACCCGTCCGGGCGCTTTTCCCAGAGAAGCTCCCCGTCCACCAACGTCCCGTTGTGCACGAGGCTGAGGTCGTGGCGCGTCCGCGGGAACCGCATCCCGGGGATCCGCACAAACTGGCCCGAGCGGGTCGTGAGAAACACTCCCTGCTCGCCCGCCTTCTCCAACACGAGCATGAGCACGCGGAGCCCGTCGCTCTTTTCGCACACAAAGTAGTCCCGCTGCATCAAGAGCGTCGAAAGGTGCTCCCGGCAAAACAGCACCGGCTGCGAGCCCGCAAAGGAGCCCGCATTGGGCGGCCGCTGCGTGAGGTGCGCGATGTTGCGCTTGAGCTCGTGCACAACGTCCTCCGGCACCGGGTCGCCCGGGAGCGGCGGGGCGTCGCGGTCGGCCATGAGAAAGGAATATTTCGCGATGAACGTGTAAAGCGGCAGACAGCACAACAGCCGTGCCCGGCAGCTACTGGCCCCACGGCGCCCCGCCCGGGCAGCTACAACCAGGCGTCGGTGGTGGGGGGCGCCCCCGCGGGAGGAGCGCCGGTCGGCGGCGCGCCGGCCGGATGCGCCGGCGGCACCGCAGCGGGGGCGGACGCGTTCGCAGCGGGCGCTGCCGGGGGCATCCCGGGCGCGGCCTGGATTGCGGCGGGCGCCCCCGGAGGCATCCCGGGCGCGGCCTGAATGGCCGGCACGTTGCCCGTCTCCGCGTGCGCCTCCTTCTCGCCCTTCTCGTCCTTGTGCTCGCCCTGCCGGTACTTGTACACGGTCCAGTCAAACACGTAGTCGTAGCGGTACTCCTCGCGGAGAAACAAGTCCCGGAACAAGCGTCTCAAGAAAACATAGTCCGGCTTGTCTTCAAACCGCAACCCCCGGGTGTAGTTCAAGTAGTGAACAAACTCGACCGGGAGGCCGCGCGCGAGAATCTCCGCCGGCGAGGTGATCTTCTTCTCCATGATCCGGTCGTACTTCTGTCTCTTGGTCGCGGCCTTGAGACCCTGCCACGGGAGGCTCCCCTTGCAGAAGTAGATCAACACGTACCCCAACGACTCGAGGTCGTCTCTCCGGCTCTGCTCGATGCCGAGGTGGGTGTTGATCGACGCGTACCGCGCCGTGCCGGTGAGGTTCTTGTTCTCGCGGTAGGGAATGTGGAGGTGCGTCCGCGGGTCGCGGTACTTCTTGGCGAGGCCAAAGTCGATCACATTCACCTGCAGCCCGCGCCGGCCGATGCCCATGAGGAAGTTGTCGGGCTTGATGTCGCGGTGGATGAAGCACCGTGCGTGAATGTACTCGATCCGGCAGAGAAGCTGGTCTGCGAGAAGAAGCACCGTCTTGTACAGGAAGCGGCGGTTGCAGTAGTTGAAGAGGTCCTCCAACAGGGGACCAAGAAGGTCGATCACCATCGCGTTGTAGTCACACTCGGTGCCAAACCACCGCACAAACGGAATGCCCACGCCGCCGCTGAGCGCCTTGTACACCTTCGCCTCGTACTCCAACTGCGGGTGCTTGGCGCGCACGTTCTCGAGCTTGATGGCCACCTCCTCGCCGCTGATGATGTTGGTGCCGAGGTAGATGTCGCCAAACGACCCGCTGCCGATCTTGCGCCCGATGCGGTACTTGCGGCCCACGCGGAGGTCCATGGCGAGGCGGGGGGAAGGAGAAACAGGGGCGATGGCGGGAAATCGGTACAAAAGAAAGGCGGGAACGCTCCACGTGACATTGGCCGCACGTGGGGCACGTGACACACCGGGCTGCGCGGACCGCCGCGCCGACTACACCGGCGGAGGGGCCGCGGTGCAGCGGAGGGGCGCCGTGCCGACTACAACAGCGGGCGCGCCTTCCCGCGCACCACCATCTCAATGAGCGTGTACGCAACGCTGCCCGCAAACGGCAACTCCACTCCCTCGAGCTTGCCGCCGTCGAGCAACGTCGCCAACTCCGCCACCTCGAACCACCGCGCCTCCGCCAACTCCGCGTCGTGGTCCAACAGCACCACCTCGTTCTTCCCGTCCCACTCAACCTCGCACACACAGCCCAACATGAGGTTCGCGGGGTACGGCCACGGCTGCGTCACCTCCATCCGCACCGCCTGCCCCACCACACCCGTCTCCTCCCAGCACTCCCGGCGCACCGCCGCCTCCACACTCTCGCCCGGCTCCATGAACCCCGCAATGCACAGAAACATCTGCAGCATCCCCGGCACACTCGCCCAGCGCTTGCTCCGCCCGAGGAGTACCTTTGTGCGGTCCCGCGACACCACCGCCGTGATAATAACCGCGTCCGTGCGCGGGAAGTTGACGTTGTTCACCTTGATGCGCTGCGCTCCGCACACCCGCTCGCCGTTCTCCTCCGCCGTGTTGGTGCACTGCACCTTCGTCCCGCCCTGGATGGGCACCACCGGCGACCCGCACCCCGGACAGAAGCGGTTCTTGTGGAGCCAGTCCATGTACATCATGGCGTGGCTCACAAGCGACGCCGACCAGTTGTGGAGCCGGAACACGTCCCGCCGCTCCGTGAGCACCTTGGGCTCCCCGCCGCACGCCGCCACAACCTCCTCGTATTCCTCCGTGGCCAGATCGTAGTTGACGGCAAAGTACGGCACCCCGAAGTACCGCTCCTTGTACGCCACGTGCTCTCCCTGCCGCGTCCAGCCCACGCTCTCGTCCCGCATCCCAAGAAACACAACCGTGGGCCTGTTCTTGCGCGTGTCCGGGCTCGCCGCCTCCTCGTCGGCCCGCCACCGCAGAAGCACCCGCGCAAGCACCGGGTTTGCGCCCACCAGAATGTCCTCGCCCTGTCCAAACGCCACCGGCGCGTTGCGCTGCAAGAGCACCACCCGCGCCAGCGAGTGTTGCGCGGCGAGCGAGAGGAACGCCGCGTCCTCCCGGAGAAACAGCACGCGGTTCACGCTCTCGTGGCCAAAGAAAATCGATTCGGATGCCATCGCGTTGGTGAAGAGCGTGCGGTGCGGAGAGACCCGCCGGAGTAGGTGCGGGAGAATGCGCATTACTCAGCGGGGTTGGAGCATGCGCCGGCAACGGGCGAACGGAACCGGCACGCAGCGCAAGCGGAGCCTCCGGCCGCACGCGCGGGGGAACCGACGGCCAGAGCAACAGCAGCCGTCGCCGGCGCGCCCTCGACGCGTCCCGACAGCTCCCGCGTGTCCCCGCCGCCGCACAGACGCCCTGCACGGTGTTCCCAGACAGGTGTTGCCAACTATTCCCGCATCGGGAAGCACCGCGTCGGGAAGCTCTCGGCACATGCCCGATGCGGCGCGCCGAGCGCGGCGCCCTGGTCGGCGCCGTGGCACCCTGGCCGGTGCTGCGGCGTCGTGGCTGCCGCAGCCGCCGGGCCGCCGGGGTACAAATACCCCCCGTGCCCCCACAGCAGCCCGCCACACTCTTCTCGTCCCATGCCGATCGGGTTCATCCGCCGTACCATCCGCCGCGTTCTCAACAGCCGCAACCGCAGTCCGCCGGTCCACACGCAGCCCGTGGGGGAGTCCATCCCCAACGAGGTGCCGGTGCCTGCGGACCTGCCGTTTGCTGCTGAACCGCTCGGCGCCTCCAGCGTCGGGGAGACTGCAGAGGCTGCGGAGGCCGCGGAGGCCGCGGAGGTCGCCGAGACCGTGGAGCCTGCGTCACGCGTCCGCCGGTTGTTCTCCGCCGGCTCCAAGAACTAGGTCCGCCGAGTAGCTCATCCATGACACACACAAACTACGCGCGGTACAGCGCACCTGTCTTGGCGTAGACGTAGCTCTGCACAAGCGCCCGCCAGTGCGAGTAAGCGGCGAGCACCACTAACACGTGGAACACCTGGTGCAGACTGCCGTAAAGGTCAAACCGGCCCGGCAGACGACGCTCGGGCACGCGCGCGGCGTACAAAGCAGCACCGCCAATGTACCCTGCTGCCTCGAGCAACACGTAGCCAATGCCGCCACGCCGCCACGCCTCGCCCGCACCATAGACCCAGAGCCCCGTCACCACGGGCAACACCGCCGAGAGACCGAACGCCACAAACATAGCGGCCCGTGTCGCGCGCCACGCAGGCTCGCGGAAGCGCCGGTCCACGCTGACGCCAAAACAACCTGCTCCCAAAACCAGCACCATGGAGAGGAACGTGGTGCGGAGCACGGGGTGGTCGCGGAAGGAGTAGTGGATGATGCCCACCATCAGCGTCAGAATGAGCACCACGATGCCGACATAGTCGAGCATGTTGAACGCCACGGCAACCGGGTGCAGGTGGCTCTTGCACGTGTGGAACGACGCGCTCGCCAGAAGACACGCGGCGGCGCCCACGAGAAAGAGGCGGATGTAGAAGCCGTCGGTGGCGTTGGTGGTTGCAAACACCGGCACGAGGCGCTCCACCGGCACGAGCAACGCGGCCCCCACCACGAAAGCTGGCACAAGATGGGTGTAGATGTTGACCGACTCGTTGTGGAGGTACCCGAGCGAGCCGAGGCACCCGCGGTAGCTGTTGGTCGGCGGGACGTAGCCGCCGAGGATGTACTCGTTGTCCTTCATCCACGCAGGCAACTGGGCGTACGTCAACAAGCGGCGCGGGTCCGGCGCGGCCTGCCCAGACGCCAGTCCCAGCGGTGTCGCCACCAACGGCGCCGTTTCCAGCGCCGGTCGCCGCGAAAGAGCCATGGGCCGGAGCGCTGTGGGTTGTTGGGACGCATGTGCCTGCAGGCACCTGCACGCGGCTGCACGCGCTCCATCGCCATGCACGTGGCTTTTCTTCACCCGGACCTCGGCATTGGCGGCGCGGAGCGGCTCGTGGTGGACGCCGCGGTGGGCCTCCAGGAGCTCCTGCACATGGTGACCGTCTACACGTCGCACTGCAACCGGCTGCACTGCTTTGAGGAGGTGCTGCGCGGCGACGTGGACGTGGTGGTGGCCGGCGACTGGTTGCCCACGCACCTCCTCGGGCGCTTCGCCGTCGTGTGTGCCATCGTGCGCCAGTTGTACCTCGTGGCGTGGATGGCCTTCAGCGGCCGCTTGTGGGCGTACGACGCCATCGTCGTGGACCAGCTCCTGGCGGGGTTGCCGTTGATCAAGTTCTTTGCGCCCAACACGCTCCTCGTGTTCTACGGCCACTTCCCGGACCTCCACTTGGCGCGCCGCGACCTGGTGGTGCGCCGCGTGTACCGGGCCCCGTTCGACTGGATCGAGGCCGGCTCCACCTCTGTGGCCGACCGCATCGTCGTCAACTCTGCGTTCACCAAGGGCGTGTTCCAGGAGACGTTCCCGTGGCTTGCGCGCGCCGGCTTGGAGGTGGTGCACCCTTGCGTCGGCGCTGCCACGGCCCCTCCCGCCACGGACTCGGCCACGGCGTCTCTGGTGCGGCGGCTTGCGCCCTTCTTTCTCTCGGTGAACCGGTTCGAGAGCGCCAAAAACGTCGAGTTGGCCATCCGGGCGTTTGCCGCTGCCAATCTCCCGTGCCGTCTTGTGGTGGCCGGGGGCCACGACCCGCGCAACGCCGAAAACAAGGCAAACCTTGCGCATCTCGAGGAGGTGTGCCGCGAGCTAGGCCTCGGCCACACAACGGTGCGCGGGCCTGTGCTTGCCCTCCCCAAGGACGCTGCGGTGGTGTTTCTCCCCTCGGTGGCGCTGCTGCTCAAGTCGGCGTTGATGGCGGCCGCGGTGGCGGTGTTGTACACGCCTCTGCGCGAGCACTTTGGCATCGTGCCGTTGGAGGCGATGCAGGTGGAGACGCCGGTGGTGGCGGTGAACAGCGGCGGGCCCTTGGAGACGGTGGTGGACGGCGAGACGGGCTGGTTGGTGCCGCCGGAGGTGGACGCGTGGGCGGCGGCGCTCGCGAGAGCGTGGGACGCGCGCGACGACCGGCGCATGGGCCGCCAGGGCCGGAAGCGCGTCGAGACCGAGTTCAGTCGCGCCGCCATGGCCAAGGCGTTGGACGCGGTCGTGTGCACCGTGCCCAAGCGGTTCTTCAACTGGACACCGGTGATCATTCTCGCCGCCGTGAGCGTCTACTTCCGGTGGATTGCGCCGTGAGCGGCGACCGGCGCCGCACCGGCCCACCCCCGCCCGCTCGCACAGCCCTGCCCGCTGCACGCGTAGAGAAGCAGCCCTCCCAACGTCTTCCCCTGTTGCGCCCGCCACTTGGCGCCGTGCGCCCTACTCCTCCTGCACACACGCCCACCACTCTCTTCCATGTCCCGCCAGGACTACATTGCACGGACGCGGTACAGCAACGACCTCCCGCCGCCGCCGGCCGCGCCGCGGATGAGCGACTATGCGCTGCTTCCGCCGGCCGTGCGTGGCTCCGTGGCCGACCTGGCGCTCCTTCTGCTGCGGTTCCGGCGCGAGCACTTCCGGCTGCTTGTTGCCGGCCTCCTGCCCACCCTCGGCATGCCCCTCGAGCCGTCCCCGACCACCTGCTCGGACCCGTTGGTGGCGGAGGATCGCACGCTTCTCCGCCAGCCCGGGGCGGGAACCACGGCCAAGGGCGACCCCGGCGTGCTGTTCCTCCGCCGCACGGAGTACATTGTCGAGGGCCGCCAGCGCGGCCCCGCCGCCACCACCACCGCCACCGAGAACACCGCCACGGACCCGGACGCCGTGGTTGCGGGTGTTGAGCTGACGTTTGCGACGCCCGACCTCGACGCGCTCCGCCATCCGCGCAAGCGCGCGCGCCGCGCCGTGCGTTCCTGGGCGCTCTTTCCAGACGTGCTGCTGTTGGACCAGCGGTACATGGCGGTGCGGTTTGTGGGCAGTGCAGCCGTGCTGCGGCCCACCAATGCCGCCACCGCGGAGATCCTCCCGACAGCCGTGTTCCGTCCGCGCAACACCGACGCGGGTGAGTGGGTGAGCGTGTACGCCAGCACCAACGGCCACGCCGCCGTGCTCGAGGAGCAGCTGAAGGCCACCGTCCTGGGACGGGTGCATCCCTACAAGCGTGTTCGCGACTACGACCTCCAGTTCAGCACGCCGCAGCGCGTCGAGGAGCTCGCGGTGAGCTTGCACGAGGACGGCACCGCGTCATACCTCCCCGTGGGCAGCACGCTCCGCTTGTCGACGCGGCGCGTGCCGCCGGGGACGGAAGACATTGTGAGCGACAACACGGTTGAGGCGTTGGCTGTGGAGTACGTGGCCGCCACGGTGGAGGAGGAGCGCCAGCGCGACGAGGAGCGCAGCGCCTACGACCCGTTGGAGTACGGCGCCGAGGACGCCGAGTAGCGCCCGTAGGGACCGTCTGCGGGGCAGGCCGCACCCCGGGCGACGCGCACCGCCCGCCGCCGTCTGCGCGGGCCGGCGCGGCGCGCCCAGAGACGCAAATGCACAGAGCGTAGCGCGGCTCCCGGCGGCCTTCCTGCAGGCTGCACCAGACCGCCCACCGCTCTTCATGTCGCGGCCCCGGCGCACCACGGCCCAGGTGAACTACCTGGAGCGCGCCTTCACCGAGGACCTCGAGAAGGCGCTCAAGCTGGCGAAGCGGCTGCGCGCCCGGCCCCAGGCGCGCACGGTGCTGCCGCTGCCGGAACACAGCAACTGGCAGCCGCCGGGCAGCGGTCCCGCGGTCCCGCCCACGGTGCTCGCGCATCCGCGGCTCAGCGCCGACCGCACGGTGCTCACCGCTGGGGGTGTCACGCTCCGCAAGGACGACTACATCTACATGTTGAGCGAGCCCCCGGGCGAGCCGTACTACATCGGGCGCATCATGGGCTTTGTCGAGAGCCCGCGCCGCGGCCCGCTCCAGTTTCTCATCAACTGGACGTACCGCCCCAAGGACGTGAGCCGCCACCTGGCCGACTCGCGGCTTCTCTACGTCACCATGCACCTGGACACGTGTCCCGTGGCCACCTTCCGCGGCAAGGTGACGGTGCGCCACAAGGACGAGGTGGGCGACTTGGAGGCGTACCGCCGCCGGCCCAACTGCTTCTACTTCAACAAGTTGTACGACCGCTACATGCTCAAGTTGTACGACGTGTTCTGCGTCGAGCGCTTGCAGGCGCGGCTCGGCGCCGCCTACGGCGCGGCGTTGCTCAAGCGCTTCCCGTACGTGTTTGCCGAGGCGAGTGCGCGCGGCGAGCAGCTGATCACTGCCATGATGGCGGCACGCTGCGACGTGTGCGACTTGTGGGGCGAGTCCGAGGGTGCCCACGGCTTGGTGGAGTGCGCCGAGTGCGGCCGCGCCTACCACATGTACTGCTTGGACCCGCCCTTGACCAAGCGGCCTTCGCGCGGCTTTGGGTGGACGTGCGGCTGTGTTGAACGCGGCGACGAGGCTGGTGGCGATGTGGGCGAGCCGCCCACCGAGGCGGTGGCTCGCCACTTTCTCGAACACGACCGCGCCACCAGCACCGCCGAGCGGCGCAAGGCGGAGCAGTGGCCCTTCCACTATCTCGGATTGCACGCCAACATGGCCGACGTGGTGAGTGTTGAGCACATGGGCATGGACAACCCGTACCCGCGCGCCAAGTCGCGCTTGTCCACCACCAAGCATCAGGCGCGCGTGGGGGACTGGGAGGGCCCGCGACCGTACACCAACAGCGACCGTGGCACGGATGCCACAGCTGAGCTTCTGTGGAGGAGCCCCGCCGGCGAAGCGCCGCCCACTGGCGCCGGGAGAAGCGACTGGAGCGACCCCGCCGACCCCACCGAGGCGTTTCTTCTCCAGTGCACCCCTGTGGCCAAGGAGCTTGGCCTCTCGCCCACTCTGCCCAACTTTGTGGATGCCGCCTTGCGCGCGTACATGGAGTGTGGCTATGTCGCTGCCAAGGCGTTTTCTCGCGTGGCTGCTTTCACGCGGGCGAGCCTCCGCGAGCCACAGTTCACGGACGAGGAGGTGGCTCAGTTCGAGGAGGGCGTGGCCGCCCATGGCTCTGAGCTCCACCTTGTGGCACAAAACGTGCCGACACAGACCCCGGCGGCCGTTGTGCGCTTCTACTACATGTGGAAGAAGACCCCAAACGGCCGGCGCATCTGGGGTGGGTTTGCAGGACGCAAGAAGACCCGGGCCAAGTCGGAGCCCACAAGGGACGCATTGGCGGACTCTGAAGACGAGCTGGCGTTTGAAGAGGCAGCCGGGAAGACGCGCGAGTTTGCGTGCGTGCACTGCGCCACCGACACGTCACTCCAGTGGTTCCGCGCGCCGCAGCCACACACGCGGGCCCCCGACAGCGGGACCGTCTCAGCCTTGTGCAAGCGGTGCGCACGCTTGTGGCGGCGGTACGGCGTCGTGTGGGAGCCGCCGCAGGTGGTGGTGAAGCGCGTGACGCGCATGCAGGAGTGGGAGTTGGTGGCGGACGCTCAGGCAATCCTCGCCAAGAAGCCCAAGGAGGGGGCAAGGGACAAGCCCAAGGAGGGGGCGAGGGACAAGCCCAAGGAGCGGGGCAAGGCCGCACCCAAGACCGCGCCCAAGACCGCGCCCAAGGCCGCACCCAAGGCCGCGCCCAAGACCGCACCCAAGGTGGAGCGGCCGAAGCGGACCAAGAAGGACGTGGAGACGCCCAAGCGCGCACGGATCGAAAAGCCTGTGCCCAAAAAGGTCCCCAGACCCAAGGTGAAGCGCGAGACGCCCCCGCCGCTGCCCCCCGCCGTGATGGTGACGATCTCAACCCCGAAGAAGGGCAAGCCCAAGGCGGCGGTGCAGACACCGGCAGCTGCCAATGCGGCCACGGCGCCAGCGGCTCCGCCGACGCCACCGTCGCCATACACGCTTGCGCGGGAGGCGCTTGCCCTCCCCCCGGTGTCGCCGGCGCTCCCGCCGACCAAGTATCCGGCGCTCCCCCTCTTTGATCCGCTGGCACGGCCATGTCTGGTGTGCCGGAGCACGAAGGACGCGGACGAGATGGTGGTGTGCGGTAACTGCGGCCTCAACGTCCACAGCGCCTGCTACGGCGTCACCACCACGGCGCCCAAGCCGCACGCCAACTTCCGCTGGCTCTGCGACGCGTGCTGCAACGACATGAACCCGGTGGTGTCGACGTACTACCTGTGCGGCATGTGCTATGCGCGGGAGATTGACCACGACGCTGCCCTTGCGGGTGCACCGTCTGCCACGCCCGACGCGCTCAAGCGCACCACCGACGGCGGCTGGTGTCACGTGGTGTGCGCCCTCTTTGCGCCCCACGTCCGGTTTCTGTCGGCGCTGATGCAGCCGGTGCAGGGCGTGGCCGGAGAGCTCGTGCGCGGACTGCGGGCGCTGTGCTCGCTGTGTCTTGGACGCGGCGGTGTGATCATTCTGTGCTCGCGATGCGAGCCGGGCCAGGGGCCGCAGTGCATTCCCGGCGTGGGGCCCATGCGGGGCATGTGGCACCCGCACACGATTCTCGGCACCCACCTCGCGGCGCTGGGCGTGGCGACGCAGCTGGTGACCACGATGCATGTGACGTGCGCCCAGGACCTCCAGAACCACTTTCTTGGGTTTGAGTTGGACACGGGCGAGACGGACCGGAGCATGTGCGTCCAGATTGCGCTCAGCGCGAGCGAGACCATCACCGGCCGGCCCTTTCTCCTGTTTGTGTGTCTGAAGCACCTTGCGCAGGTGGGCGGCTCGATCATGATCTTTCCGTTGCGCACGCGTGCGTGTCGCTTGGTGCGCAACGCGTCGCCGGAGCCGCTCATGCAGTTGTACATCCAGCAGCAGATGATGGCGGGCGGCGGGTCGCGCGCGCGCGAGCACTTGCGCGTGTTGGAGCTTGCAGGGGGCGTGGAGAACGGGACGGTGGTGCGGGAGGAGCCGGTGGCGCGTGCCGAGGCAAAGGGGTGTGTGGACTGCTTGGTGGCATATCTGCCCAAGTGGTGGAAGGTGGACGGAGGGGAGGTGTGTCAGGGGTGCATGGTGAAGCGAGAGGGCGGGGACAGCGAGGACGTGATGGGGGAGAGGGTGGAGCAGTTTCTTGCGACCATGCGGGAGGGCGTGGAGGTGGATGTGTACCGGTTGCGGCGAGGAGATGGCGGGGTGCGGACGGAGGGCGAGGTGCACGAGCACGCAGGCGGCCACGCGAACGGCGGCACAAACGGGCCCGAGGCCCCCCCGGCAAACGGACGCGAGACGGACTTGGCTGCAGCCGCGCTGTCCACGCCCGCAGCCGAGACGACTGCCTCCGCCGCACACACGGCCACCGCATGAAACCCCGCACCGCCGTCCCAAGCACGGCATGCTACCGCGCGCCCTGTATTTCTCTACACGAACAACGTATCCTCCTCTCTCAAGTACTCGCCAACGTCGCCCTGGCGGAACACGACGATGCCGGTCGGCTGCAAGTTCTTTGCCTCGGCCGTGCCCTTGGCGCTGACGCCGAACCCAAGCGGCACGTCCTTCATGCTCATCACCACCACCCCCGCGTGCTCGGGGATGTCGTCGCTCATCTTGCCGACGTGCGCCTTCAACACGTGGTTGCCGTACAAGAAGGGCATCTCGCCGTTCGTCTTGATCCAGACCCGGTACTTGGCGTGGTGCGCAATGTGCTTGAGCGCCGTGATGTGCAACCGGAACTTGCCCGTCTTGGTGAACTTGCCGAAGCAGATGCCCACCAGCATGAGGTTGGCTCTGGCCACCAGCACCGCAAGCCGGGCGATGCGGTCGGGAACGTAGTACACACGGTCCTTCTGCAACCGGAACACGTGGGGGTCCTTGGGGTTGTCCACCAAGTGGGCGATGTTGCGGCCAATGTAGTTGGCCAACTTCTCGAACACCACCTTGGTCTCGGGCTCGGTGAGAGGACGCATGGAGGAGCGGGTGAAAAAAATTATGCACCTCATCACGACTTGCATCATGGCGGGCAAGCGCACGGGCGACGACGAGAACGGGCCGTGGAAGCGGCGGCGCGAGTACAAGTTCGAGCCGCGCGAGGGCGGGGCCGACGACGGCCCGCGGATGCCCAAGCGCAAGGTGGCGCTTCTCTTTGGATACTGCGGCACCGGCTACCACGGGCTCCAGTTGAACCCGGGCGCCAAGACGATCGAGGGCGACTTGTTCCAGGCGTTGGGCGAGGCCGGCGCCGTCTCGGCCGCCAACGCGGACGACCTCCACAAGAACGACTTCCAGCGCGCCGCGCGCACCGACAAGGGCGTGCACGCCGCGGGCAACGTGGTGCTGCTCAAGATGATTGTCGAGGACCCGGAGATTGTTGCCAAGATCAACGACAAGCTCCCGCCGCAGATCCGCGTGTGGGGGTTTCAGCGCACCACCAAGGGCTTCAATTGCCGCAAGCAGTGCTCGCTGCGCGTGTACGAGTACTTGTTGCCGACGTTTGCCTTGATTGGGCCGAGCGCGACGAGCGAGCTTGGCACCAAGGTGGCGCGCGACAGCGAGACGGTGGCGTTCTGGGAGGGGCTTGCGGGCGCGTACGAGGCGGCGGGGCTCTCGGCCGAGGACCTTGCCACTGCGGCAGCGGCTGCGGGCAAGAACCCCGTCGACCCCGAGACGGGCAAGTACACGGCTGCGGCGGAGCTCGGCAAGACGGTGCGCAGTGTTGAGAACACACACCGGCGTGCGTACCGGGTGAGTGCGGCACGGCTTGAGGCGCTCCGGGAGGTGCTTGCGGCGTACGTCGGCCCGCACAACTACCACAACTACACGATCGGCAAGCCGTTCAAGGACCCGCTGGCGGTGCGGTACATGAAGCTGCTCACGGTCTCGGAGCCGTTTGTGATTGAGGGCACCGAGTGGCTCAGCGTGAAGATCCACGGCCAGCTGTTCATGTTGAACCAGATCCGCAAGATGATCAGCATGGCGGTGATGTGTGTGCGGTGCAGCACGCCGGTGGGGATCATCGAGCAGTCGTTCCAGCCCCAGTCGTTGAACATCCCCAAGGCGCCGGCGTTGGGCTTGTTGTTGGAGCAGCCCGTGTACGGGGCGTACAACGACAAGTTGGAGAAGGTGGGCCACGGCAAGGTGGAGTTTGAGCCGTACGCCGCGGAGATGGACGCGTTCAAGCGGGCGTTCATCTACGACAAGATCTACGGCGAGGAGGTGAGGGAGAACACGTTCCATGCGTTCTTGTCGTTCATCGACGGGTTCAAGGGCGGCGACTTTGACTACTTCGGGGGCGCGGCGCAGGAGCGCGCGGCGGGGGCGGAGAAGACGGCACCCGAGACCACGCCCGAGACGGCCCCCGGGGCCACGCCCGAGACGGCCCCCGAGGCCACCCCCCAGGACGGGGCGGAGCTCCCCGCGCCGCCCGCCGCGTAGCCCAACCGCGCCGTTTTTTCTCCATCTCAGTTTTTCCACTCTTCACCATGGCGCGGTCGACGCTCGTGCTCGCGCGCACGCTCAGCACGACCCCTGCGGCTCTTGCCGCCAGACCCCCCGTGCATGCCGTCAAGCGCAAGGTGGTTATGCGCAACCCCAAGAAGGACGAGCGCACCAGCAAGGACACCTCCAAGTCCGTGAAGGACTTTACCAAGTTCGTTGCGTACCACCACTCGTTCCGCAAGCAGGCGCCCGCGGTGGCCTACCCCCCGCTCACGGCTACCCTGCCGCTCAACGCCGTCACGACGTTTCCGGCGCAGTCCCGGTTGGTGGCAGCCGGTGCGTTTGCCAAGAACCAGCGCCACGAGCTCACGGGCGTGCCTGTGCTGGTGGTGCGCCCGGAAACCGAGGCGATGGCGAAGAAGGTGGAGGCGTTTGCGACGGCGCCTCTGGCTGCGAACCTTGTTGTCGTGCACGGCGCGGCCGGCAGCGGCAAGAGCACTGTGTTGGCCCAGGCGCTCGGCATGGCCGCCGAGAAGCCGCTGGTGCTTCTCCACGTGAACAACCCGTTGGTGCTCACGGACTCGCTGTGCGACTACGTGTACAACGAGACGACTGGGCGCTACGCGCAGCCGCTGTTCACGCGCAAGTGGTTGAAGAAGGTGGGACTTGCCAACAAGCAGGAGTTGCAGCAGATTCCGTTGCTGAAGACGCACACGGTGGGCGCGGCGGCGCTCACGCCGGCCAACTCACTCTACGACTATCTTGTGGCGGCCCGCGGGCACCTCGACGCCAAGAACAACACGCTTTTTGAGGGGTTCTTGCAGGAGTTGGAGCAGCAGAAGGTCTTCCCGGTGGTGCTCTCGATCGACAACTTCAACGACTTGTGCACCGGCAGCGTGACGCAGTACCGGCTGCCCGAGTACGAGCGGCTCCACGTGTCGCAGTTCGAGGTGGCGGGTGCGTTGGTGGCGTACTGTGCCGGGGCGCGCACGTTTGCGCGTGGCGGCGTCATTCTTGCCATGAACGGTGCCCGCACGAACAACACGGCGGACGTGGTGGCGGGCACGGACAGCCCGCGGGCGTACCGCAGCACCGAGGAGTACGACGAGTTCCTTGGGCAGATTGTGCTGGGCGGGCGTGCTCTGCACGTGCACGTGCCGGGCATGTCTGCGGAGGCCGTGGCGGCGGTGGTGGGCGGGTATGTCGACATGGGGATCATCACGGAGAGCCAGGCGCGGGGGCGCAGCAAAGAGGAGTTGGCGAGAGACCTGTACTTTGTGTCGGGCAACGGCAACCCGCGGTTGTTGGTGAACCTGTGGCGGTTGGGCTACTAAGTGTACATAGAACCGATGTTGCCTAGCGGAGCGGGCAGAGCGGGCAGAGCGGGCAGAGCGGGCAGAGCGGGCAGAGCGGGCAGAGCAGACACACGCCGCAGTCGGCCACGTCGGGCAACCGCCGCAACAATCCGCAATAGGCAACACAGGACATCTCCCCAAACAGCAGCATGTGACCACATGCCCGCTTTGGGCCACACCGCCGATGCCTTTTGCGACGCCCGAGCCCGCGACCGCCACGAGCGTACGCCACCGGGGCCTTGTGGGGCTCGACGACGTGGACACCGGGAGCTCAAGCGTGCTTGACGCAACTGCGAATCAGCTCGTGCTGTTGGAGCTGAAGCCGCGGCCCCGCGTGACGATGGTGTTGGCCGCACGCAACCGCATTGCCGCCATCCCCGAGAGCCTCGCCGCGGCGATGCCCTTCTTGCAGACTCTTGCCCTCGGGGACAACCGCATTGCACGGCTCTCGGCGGTGGTGCCGTTGCAGCTCTGCACGCACTTGGAGGATGTTGTGTTTGCAGGCAACCCGGTGGCCGAGCACGAGCACTACCGCGCGTTTCTCATCGGCCTCGTGCCAAGCGTGCGCGTGATTGACTTTGAGCGTGTGCGGCAGCGCGAGCGCGAGGCAGCAGCCGCGCTCTGGGCCGGCGAGGACGCGACACACGTGCTCGCGCGCCTCGAGGGCGCCGCCCCGGGCTCCCTGGACGAGCCCGCCGACCGCGTGCCTCTCTCCGCCGCCGACCGTGCGCTGCTCTTGGCCCAGCTCAACGCCGCCACCACCATGGCCGAGATCGCCCGTATCGAGGCGCTCCTCAGCTCCCGCCCATAGACGCTGTCACGTGTCCGCGGACACGTGACAGTCGGTGTTGACATTTCGCGGCGCTGTGTTTACGCAGCTGCCCTGTTCGCGATGCTGCCGGTGCCTGTGCGGAACCCGCTCACGCGCGTGAGTCTCAACGGGAAGCGGGAACACTCGCCGGGCAAGCCGCAGTTGCTGCCGGCTCCGCAGGCGCGCACGTACCTCGCGCCCACGTTTGCGTCGCTTGCCGCCAAGCAGCGCGTGTCGCGGGCGCTCCCCCGCCGTCCGTCGCTTCGCGCGGCACCCGCGCTGCCGCCCGCCCGCACTGCGTCCGTGCCGCTCCGTCGGTCTTCGTTTCGCACAGCGCCGGCGCTGCCGCCCGCCCGCACGCTGCCGCCTGTCCGCGCGCCGCTCAAGCTTGGGGACTTTCTGCTCGGCCGCAAGCTCGGCAAGGGCAAGTTCGGCAAAGTCTACCTTGTGCGCCACAATGCCAGCGGCTACGTGTGCGCGCTCAAGGTGATGGAAAAGGCAGAGATTGCCGAGTACAAGGTGGAGCGGCAGTTCCAGCGCGAGGTGGAGATTCAGGCGCGGCTCTACCACCCCAACATTGTCCGCTTGCACAGCCACTTCCACGACGCGCGCCGTGTGTATCTTCTTTTGGAGTACTCGTGCCATGGCGAGCTCTATCGCATGCTCACCAGACAGGGCCGCTTCAGCGACGTCGACGCAAGCAACTACGTGGTGCAGACGGCCCGTGCCATCCGCCACCTCCACGCCCGCGGCGTCATCCACCGCGACATCAAGCCAGAGAACCTCCTTCTCGGTGCCAACAACACCGTCAAGCTCAGCGACTTTGGCTGGCTGGTGCGGGCTGCCGGCCGGCGCACCACCATGTGCGGCACGCTCGACTACCTCCCCCCCGAAATGGTGGAACTGAAGGAGTACGACGCGCGCGTGGACGTCTGGCTGTTGGGCGTGTTGGCGTACGAGTTTCTCGTGGGGGTGCCGCCGTTCGAGGACAAGATGAAGAACGCCACGTACCGCCGCATTGCCCGCGTGGACCTCCAGTTCCCGGCCCACGTCACCCGCGAGGCACAGGACTTTGTCCGCGCCTTGTTGCAGCACGATCCCGAGAAGCGCATGCGGCTCGAGGATGTCGAAAAGCACCCGTGGGTTGTCAAGAACCGGGAGTTTTGGAACAACAAGACCTGAGAACAGCGCCCCGGCCTTTCCTATGTGCAATGTGCGCCGCCCGCGCGGTGGCTGTGGGCCCTATGTGCCGCCTCTCATCTGATCGGGCGCCGCCTGGCGTTCACCAAGCCCCGGCTCGGCCCGCTCGTGCCCTTGCCGTGGATCAAAAACACCGTGCCCTTGCTCCCCACGCGGCCCGTGCGGCCGATGCGGTGCACCAAGTCGGCACTGCCCGCCGGCAAGTCCCACAACACCACGTTGCGCACGTTGTGGAAGTTGATGCCCCGCGACACCACGTCGGTTGTCAACAACACCTTCAAACTGCCGGCGGGCTGGCCCGGGAGGTTTTCCAAGCGCTCCGGGGGCGACAACCACGGCGCGAGCTTTGCTTGGCGCACTTCGACCGCATCGCCGTCCTCGCCACCGGCAACCGTCACCACGTCGTGGTTGAACTTGTCGCGGAGCTCCGCCGCCAACGGCTCCAACTCGCGCTTCTCGTTCACAAACACAATGACCCGCTTCTCCAACCCGGGCTCGGCATGGCTCCGGTGCACGGCGTACAACACCTGTGCCAACGCACGGAGCTTCAGCCCGTGGAACGGCGGCCGTTCTGCCATCACGTTCACCACCTCCACGCGCTGCGGGAGTCGATGCAACAGCGGCGTCTCCACGCGCACTGCGTCGGGGAACATGCCGTCAAGCGCCGTTGCGTAGCCCTGGGGGACCGTGGCCAGCACCAACACCTTGCGGTGCCAGTGCGGCCGCAGCGCCACCACTGCGCGCGTGTGCTGCGCCCACAGGTCCAGAAACAACGTGTCTGCCTCGTCCACCACCAACCACTCGCCGGTGCGCGCGCCTGGGTGCGCAAACTGCGACACGTTGAATCGTGCAGGCGTGCCCACCACAATGCCGTTGGTGCACTCGGCAACGCCGGCGCCGTGCACCTCGTTGTTGGTGAGACGGAACACCGTGAGACCGAGCTCGGCGGCAACGTGGGCAAGCGTGTCGGCAACCTGGTTCACCAACTCCATCGTGGGCACGAGCACCACGCCCCGCACGCCCTGCCGCGGACCGCGGGCAATGTGGTCGAGCATCGGCGCAAGGTACGCCCACGTCTTGCCCAGTCCCGTCTCGGCAGCGATCGCGTACGTCCGGCGCGCGTCGCGCTCCACATCGCGCTGGATGGCCTTGATTGCTGCCCGCTGCACCGGTGTGGGCGTTGCCGGCTTGCCGCTCCGCGAGATGGTGTAGCGCGTGATCTCCTCCACAACGGCGGCGCGCACCTCGGGCTGGAGCCGGAGGTCCGCAAAGGTGGCGACGTGCGCGTGCTGTTTCAGGAGCTTGGCAAGGAGCGGCTGTGAGGGGGGCGTGAGCGACTGGAACCGTCCGTACTGGTAGGGCGCCGCCTTGGGCGTTCGTCTCGCCAGACGCTCGGCGGCGCGGATCTTCTTGCGGAAACCAGGCGACGACCGGGCGGACGCGGCAGACGCGGTTTGTGCAGCAGGCCCCTTCCGGGACGCCGGGGCGGGCGGGCGGTGGGGCCTGGGCGTCTCGCCGAGCCACGTCCGCACCGGCACGTGGACCGGCGGCCGCGAGTAGAAGCGGAGAAGCATGGAGAAAATGGCAGGCGATGCGCCGTCCCAAAGCGGCAGTTGCGGCACCCTTCCCAATCCGTCCGGTAAATCCTCCAGCAAAACGCTCCCCACCATGCTGCTCTCCAGCGAGCTTGCCCGGGCGTCGCTCGACACGCTGCCTCTTCGCGCGTTGCGCAGCAACCCCACGCCGGCCGGTTTTGCCGCGGCGCTTGCGCAGGCGCTCCACACGGACGGCCTCGCGCTTGCGGACCGGCTCCTTGCCGAGTTTCCGACGCTTGCGTCGCCCGTCGCCCGCGCCTACGTGGCCTACCGCCAGGGCCGCTTTGCCGAGGCCTTGACGCTTGCTCCTGCAAACACGCAGTCGCGCGGTCTTCTCCACGTGCGCGCACAGGCGCTCCATCAACAGGGCAACTACGGAGCGGCGGCGGCCGTGTACCGTGCTCTTGTGGCCGCGCCCGCCAACGACTCCGTGGCCGAGTTGGAGACGAATCTCGGGGCTGCACGCGCCATGGGTGGCGAGGTGGTGCGCGGGGTCTCGCCGGACGACGTGTTCAACCAGGCGGTGGCCGAGATTGCTCGCGGTGATGCCGCCGCCGCTGCCGAGTGCTTGCGCCAGGCCGAGGCCTCGGGCGACGGGGCGTTGGCAGCGGCTGCCGCGGTGCAGAGCAACTACCTTCGGCGGTTGACCGGCGAGGCTGTCGAGTTCGTGGACACTGCATCCATCAACGACCCTGCGGTGCGAGTTGCTGCTATTGCGAACCAGACGGAGGAGGGGCTGCCGCTCGAGCCGTTCCTCGCTCTCTCCGGAAAGCTCGCGCCCGGGGTGCTTGCTGCGCGTCTTCTACCCCACCAGCGGGCCGCCGTGGAGCGCAACTACGCCGTGGCGCAGTTCAAGGCGGGGAAGCGCGTGCACGGGAACGCCCCTGCGTGCGTGGCGCTTGCAGCGGCACAGGAGGCGCGCGTGGACATTGCCAGACCGTCCAAAGCGACGGCGGCAGCGCTCCGGCTGTTGGCGAAAAAGTCTCCCGCAAGTCTCCCGCTCGCGTTGCAGGCGGCCCAGGCGTACGTGGACATCGGCGACACTGCGGCAGCAACGGCGGTGCTTGAGCACGCGCTTGCGAACCACCCCGACGGAGAGCATCTCTTGGCGGTGCCGGGGCTCACGGGCCCGCTTCTTGGGCTCTACCGCAAGAGCGGCCGCGAGACCGAGCGGCGGAGCCTCCTCGGGCGCATTGCGACCTACTACTCGACCAAGCTTGTGGACGAGGACGAGCTGGAGTTTGAGTACGTCAAGAGCATTGCGTTCGAGATGTTGCCGTTCGACCGCATGGCGGCGCTTGCGTTGTTGCAGGAGTTGACGTCGCTGGACCTTGCGGACGAGGACGTGGCGATCCAGGCGGTGGTTACCGGAGTGGGAGAGCTCCCGGAACCGGCACCGGTGGACGTGGAGGCGTTGGAAGCGCGCGGGTACGCCCCGTTCGAGGCGGCGGCCGGGAGCGCGCGGGTGCGCAAGCACCGGAAGCGCGGGCCAAAGTTGCCGAAGCGGTTGGAGGGACGGGACGCCCCGGGGGCGCTGAAGCGCGCACGCGCGGTGAATGTGGTGCTCGACGCGGATGCGTCCAAGGTGGATGCGGAGCGGTGGCTTCCGTTGAAGGACCGGCAGAAGGGCCGGCGCGGCAAGGGCAAGTTGGCGACGCAGGGGAGTGCGAGCGACGACAAGGTGGAGGACGGGATCAAGAAGAAGCCGGCGCCGAAGGTGGCGCCGAAGCCCGCAAAGAAGAAGAAGGGCAAGAAGAAGTAGCGCGCACGCAGACGCATGTAGGGTGCGCGGCGAAAGGACAAACTTTCTCATCAATATTCCGTTGAGGATGCTAACGATGCTGGAAGCGGCGGTTGAGAGCCTGCTTTGCTGGTGGGGGCGGGTGTCTCTAGAGACTCAGCTCGACGAGCCGGAACACCCGGTCGTTGCCGCCCATGTACTGGTGGTCAACCACGTTGCAGAGGGAGTACTCGTGCGGGAAGCGCTCGAGAAGGGCAATGGCCGTGTCGAAGCGGTCCAAGCTCGCCTCGGCGTCGGCCTTGCCGCGCTCGATCTTCAAGGCGTCGGCCCACGCCAGCACGATCTGGAACGCCTCGTCCTTCCACGCGAGGAAGGAGGTGCGCTCGACGATGGTGGGCTGCACCACCTCCTGGCCGGGGAAGATGCCCCAGGTGACGGCGTGGATCTCGTTCTCGCGCGCGTTCGTGGTGAGGTCGCCGTCGGCGCCAACGGCGTAGTACGACACCACCGTGTACCCAGCGTCTGCGTTGGCCTGGGCGGCGTTTTCGACCAAGCGCGCGACGGCCGACTTGGAGAGGAAGAACTCGAGGTACTGCTTCTGGTAGACAAAGCCGTTGGCAGGCCCCCAGCCAAACACCAGGTTGTTGGACGGAGCACCGTTCACGGCGGGCTGCGAGTTGATGGTGAAGACGCCGCTCGTGTTCAACTTGACGAGCTGCGGGCGGATGATGGCCGCCTCGTCCGTGACGGCGCCGTCGCTCCACGGGAAGGAGGGGATGGCTCCCGAGAGATAGTCCACAAACACACGCGCAAGGTCGTCGGCATTCTGGGGCAAGCCCCAGAGCTCGAGGGCCTTGGCCGAGGTCTGCCGCATGAGCAGCTGGCCGGAGTGGAGGTCAATGTCGCCGAACGCGGGCGAGCGCAGGTCGCCCCAGCGCCCGTTGGGGAACTCGTCCCACTCGGCGGTGCGCTTGACGTACAGGTGCTTGCGGTTGGCCCAGAAAATGGGGCGGATGGCCTCGGCGGTGCGCGCCGGCTTGAGCAGCTTGCGCCAGGGGAGTGCGCCGGAGGGCTCGGGGGTGCCGTCGCGGGAGGGCCCAACGAGACCAAGGCGCTCCAACAACATGACACACAGCTTTTCGAGGTTCATGGTGTAGATGTGGAGGTGGTGGATGTAGCCCGAGTCCAAGAGCTTCTGGCACATGTCGGCCACCAACTGCGTGCCCTTCTCGCGCACGGCGGCGTCGTTGTCCTTGATGGGCTCGAGCGCAGCCATGAAGGCGCCCGGCACGTTGATCTCGCACCACTTGGCGCGGCGCACGAACAGGGCGTAGGTGGAGATGGGCATGATGCCGGGGAAGATGGGGATGTCGATGCCGCGGGCGCGGACGGCGGCGCACCACTCGACGAAAATGTCGGCGTCGTAGAACATCTGGGTGATGATGAAGTCGGCGCCGGCCTGCACCTTGTCCTCGAGATAGTCGAGGAGCTTGGCGGGATCGGCCTCCTCGGGATGGCCCTCCGGGTAGGCGGCGACGCCGATGTCAAAGTAGTCGCCGTGGCGGCTGCGGATGTGGCGGATCAAGTCGCTGGCGTACAGGAAGGTGCCGGTGCTGTCGCTGCCGTCGATCGGGGGGTCGCCGCGGAGGGCGAGGATGGTCTGGCAGCCGGCCTCGCGGGCGCGGTCGAGGGCGGTGTCGATCACCTCGACGGCCATGTTGGTGCAGGTGAGGTGCATGCAGGTGTCGAGACCAAGCACGCTGCTGCACACGTCAACCATGTCGTTGGTGAGGTCCAGGGCGCGGCCGCCGGCGTTCCAGGTGATGTCGACAAACTGGGGCAGGAGATCGTACATGCGGTCAATGCGGTCGTACAAGTTCTGGACGCCCTGGGACGTCTTGGGCACGAAGAACTCAAACAGAAACGTCGGGCGGCCCTGCGCACGCGCCGCGAGCGTCTTTTCCAGCACTTTCATAAGGACAGAGGCGCTGCTAGGTGCCCGGCAGGCGGTTGATTTTGCAGCGCATTTGGCGGAACACGTGACCGGCCACGTGGTGAGTCATGCACGCCGACGGCGCCGGCAACGGCGCGGCACGGCGCGCTAGCACGCACGGAGCAATATCCGGCAGCGAGCCGTGAGTCACGCGCCATACGCGGTCACGTGCTGCTGTCGCTGCGCCGTCCATAGTCTATATGCCGGTGCCGGTGCCGTCGCCGCGGCGCCTGAGTCCCTACACGTCCACGTCGCCCCCGCGCAACATGTTCACCTTGCGCCGTCGCGCGTTGATGAACCAGTTGCCCAACTGCTGTGCGTTCAACCCCGTCTGCTGCATCAACACGGTCTTTTCGCTGTTCAGCGGGTACGGGTGGTCGAGGTTCCGTTGCAACCACGCGAGCAAGATCCCCGTCGTCGCCTTCGGCAAGTTCAGCCGTCTCTTTTTGCGGTACCCGCCGTGCGGCTCGGCCAGCAGCCGCTCGCCGTCCAGCTCCAGCCCGCGCGGGTTCCCGAGATAGCCCAGCAGCCGCGGCTGCTCCGCCGGGAACATGCCCCCCAACACCAGCTTGAGCGGCGGGAGCGTCACGTTCGCCCGCGGCTGTAATGTGGGGAGGAGGCTGAACGCCGGCGGCGTCGGGTGGTCCATCTGAAGAGCAGCCATGGAGCACGCTCGGGGAGCGCGCCGCCGTGCATATATGTCAAACTAGCCGCCTGCTGCCGTGCATCTCTCCGCCGAGGTTGTCACGTCCCTGCATGTATGCGTCCCCGTGCGTTACTATCGCGCCCGCTGATTGGCCCGCGCCTGGGGGTGCACGGATGCTCAGAATTGCGTTATCAGCG
>JAJMSD010000115.1:0-27812 GCA_030558265.1 [Candida] pseudocylindracea
CGACGCACCTGGAGGGCGGGTCGTCCGGGACGGTCGAGTTCCGGAACGCGTACGGGCACCTCGCGGCAGCAAAGATCCCGAATCTCCGCTTCTACGGGCTCCTCGCCGCCGTGTACGTCCTCTGCGCCGCCGTGTACGGTCGGATGGTGTACTATCGGCGGCGCCGCCCGTTGCCCACGCAGACACACGTCCTTTTCTTCTTTGCCTTGCTGGCGGTTCACTCCGCGTGCATGTGGAGCTACCTCCGCGCCAGGAACGCCACCGGAGCAACCACTAGCCGTGGCTGGTTCGCCACGGTCGCCGCCATCTACTCTGCCGTCAGGATGGCTGTCATGGTCGTCTTCTACATAGCGAGCAGCGGTGGCGCGAGCAGGTGGCTTGGAGGCCTGCCGCGGTATGCCCGTTTCTGGCACTGGGCCGTGGCCGTGGCCATGGCCATGACGCTCTTCTCGCCGGAAGATGAGTTCTTGCGGATCCCTGGCAAGCCACCCATGTTGTCGAACATGAGTTACCCCGCGACCTCAGCGTCGTGGGGGATGATCGCCTCGTGCTTGGCCAGTCCCATGGCAATCTACCAAGGCGGTCCCATGCTTTTGAAGCGGTTGGCCTGTTTACACCTTGTTGTCCTCGCACCCGCAGTGGTGTTGTTTGCGGCGTGGGTCATTCTTGTGGTGGTCGTGCTTCGGTTGCCGCAGCGGGAGGCGTCCCACACCGACTGGCTGTACGAAGCAAGCCTCATTGACCAGCGCGGTCCCATCGTCTTGCTTGTCACGGCCGTGTTTCTCGCGTACTGGACCCGGCCCGGCGGCATGTTGATTCTGCCCGGCCACGCCGCGCCCGACGAGGCCGACTCCGACGACGTGGAAAAGGCCGCAGCGCCCGCCACGGCCCCTGGCACCGAAACCCGCGCGTAGCCCCAAGACCCGCGCGTAGACGCGTCGCCCGAGCGTTCCGCCAAGCCCGCGTGCTGCAGGGGAGTTCGCAAATGCACGACGCTGGCAAACACACCGCCACGTTCCATGCTTCTTCTTGCCCTCACGCTCCTTATCGCGCTGGTGCAGGCGAACGTGCGGAGCTTCCTGAAGGGAACGCCCGCCGTGTGCTCCGGCATGTACTCGAAGGCGGACTGGAACGGCCCGGTGGAGCCGTACGTCAAGCTCTGGCTCCGCAGGGCCGCCAAGGAGCCGAGCGTGTCGGTGGCCATCTTTGAGTACTCGGACTTTGAGTTCCTCGGGGCACGGGTGGAGCAGGAGGTGAACGGCGTGGCGGTGAACAAGACGCACTACTTGTGCGACCAGTACGCGGTGGACCACAAGCTCTGCAAGGAGTCGCTGCTCGACCGCTACATCATCGACGTGGACGCGGCCGCGAACCACACGCACAACAAGATGGTGACGGTGCACTTGACGAGCCTCGGCGAGATGAACGTGTCGTACCCCGTCAAGCACACGGGCTACTACTGCGTGGTGACGCACCTGGACGCGGCGTACTCGGGCACGATTGAGTTCCGGAACGCGTACGGCCACCTTGCGGGTGCAGAGGTGCCCAAGCTCCCGCTCTACGGCATGATGACGATCCTCTACGCGCTCGGGATGGCGGCGTACGGCTGGCAGTTCTACCTCCACCGCCACGAGCTTCTCCCGCTCCAGAAGTACATGCTCTTCTTCTTTGGGTTTCTCACGGCGGAGACGATCCTCGTGTGGAGCTTCTACGACTTGAAGAACAACGTGGGCAACAAGGCAGGCGTGTACGTGTACATGGCGTTTGTGTCGACGCTCAATGCGGCCAAGTTTGCCTTTGCGCTCTTTCTCCTCTCCGTCATCTGCCACGGCTACGGCGTGGTGTATCCCAAGTTGGAAAAGCCGGTGATGCTCAAGTGCAAGTTGATCGGGGCCGCGAACTTTGTCGCGGGCGTGCTCCACTTCATCCCCGGGTACGTGTCGAACCCGGAGGTGAAGCTGGGCATGAGCTTCGGGCTCCGGCTCCCGCTCGTGCTTGCGTTTTTGGCGTGGTATTTTGTGACGCTCACGCTGTTGCGCAACACGACAATCCACCTCCGGGAGCAGGGCCAGATTGTCAAGCTCAAGATGTACCGCACGTTGTTCAGCGTGCTCTTTGCGCTGTTGTTGGTGATGTTCTTTGGCGCGTTCCTCACGCTCTTTGTCTTTTTTGGCATGCTGCTGCGCGAGTTGGTGGACCAGCACTGGAAGAGCCGCTTCTTTGTGTTTGACTTCTGGCCCAGCGTGGTGTTCTTTGGCACCTTCATCGCGGTGGCGTACATCTGGCGCCCCAGCGACACGGCGTACATGCTTGCGGTGAGCAGCCAGTTGCCCGGCCAGGAGGGCGGCGCCGACTTTGACCTCGAGGACTTGGAGTTGATGAGCGACGAGGAGGACGCCACCAGAAGAAGCGATCTGTTTGACTTGGAGGTGGACGAGGACCGCCCCGCGGTGCCCCCGAAGAACAAGCCGCACCCGCCGTTGCCCTCCGAGCGCGCGCTGCGCTCGCCGCTGCCCCCGCGCAGCCCGCTGTCCCCGCGCAGCCTGCTGCCGCCCCCCGCCAACCCGTTCAAGGTCGACGACGAGTAGCCACGTGACATGCATGTGTCGTGCCGCCACCGGCGCTACGTCTGGATTTTTTTTTGCCGCTTGTCGACCACACAAGCATGTCCTGGGCCGAAGACTCTGCCGCGCCGCAGGTGACCGTCAACCCGGACGGCACCAAGACCGTTGTGACGTTCCGCATCAACTCCGACGGCAAGCAGGTGAAGGTGACGCAGAAGATCAAGGAGGTGCACGTGCGCGAGAGCGTGCACCCGGCGGTGGCGGCGCGCCGCGCGTGGGCCAAGTACGGCGACGAGGCGGGCTCTGCGCCCGGGCCGGACTTCCGCACGACGCAGATCGGCGAGGCGGTGCAGTTGAACCTCGGCACCGGCTGGCGCGACATCGAGGCGCAGGAGGAGGCCGCTAAGGCCGAGAGCGTGGCCAAGGCGGCCACTCTGCAGCGCATCAAGTGCAGAACCTGCGGCGGCGACCACTTCACCGCCAAGTGTCCGTTCAAGGACACGCTCGGCGTCGACGCGGCCGAGGGTGCGGCCGAGCCCGACGTGCTGGCCAAGCCCGGCAGCGCGTACGTGCCGCCGCTGTTGCGCGGGCGCCCTGCCGGCGCGCGGTTCGAGGACCGCGACGACTCGACCACGTTGCGCGTCACGCAGCTCAACGAGATTGTCGACGAGGAGATGTTGCGCGAGGAGTTGCTTGCGCCGTTTGGTCCGTTGATGCGCGTCATGGTGGTGCGCAACCGCGAGACCGGCAGAAGCAAGGGCGTGGCGTACGTGAGCTTTGCCACCGTGGAGCGTGCACAGGCGGCCATCGACGCGTTGGACGGCAGGGGCTACCACCTGTTGATTGTGCACTTGGAGTTTGCCAAGCGCAACTAGAGGGTAGCAATGCACATGAGCACGTTGTACGTGGCGGGTCTACGGGGGCGCAGGTCGGGCAAGCCACGCGTCCACCGCGCGTGCCACTGCCTCCAGCCGGTACACGTCGTTGTGCGCGCCAAAGTCCTCGACCACTAGGTCGCTGGCCACGCCGCACCCGTCGAGATACGCCTGGAGAAGCCTGCTCTGGCGCGGGCTCACCAACTCGTCGGCGCTCAGGTGGAGAATGAGCACGCGCGCCCCGCCGTCCACCGCAAGTCCGTGGTCGAGCTGCGTGCACCGGTTGGGCTCCGACGCAAACGCCTCTGCAAAGAACGGGCGCCACTGCGGGAACTCGGCGTAGTACGCCGCCATGTCGTAGATGCCGTCGAGAAGCGCCACCGCGGCAATGCGCGGGAGACCCGCCCGCCAGCGCGCTGCCTGCGCCGCCTCCGGCAATAGAGCCTCCCAGCCCAACGCCTGCAACGCCATGGTGGCACCGACCGAGTGTCCCACCAAGCTCACCTCCGCCACGCCCGTGCGCACACGCACGTCGCACAACATGTCGAGGAGGTCCTCAAGAGCCGCCGGGTGCTGGTGCGGCACCAAGCGGTAGTTGGTCGAGAGCAACGGAGCCGTGCCCGGCTGGATCCACCCCGCAAACGCCGTCCAGTCGCGCCACGTGTTGTCTGGGTCGCGCCACGCACCACCGTGCACAAACACCACGGCATGCCGCCCGCGGCCGAGCTCGCCATAGGTCTGGAGGGGGTCGTCTCCGTACAGGCGCGGGGACCCGCTGCCGGGTGTCGCGGGCCGCTCGCCGCCGGAAGAGTGCATGTGGCGATGCGATGCCCGCCGTTCATGCTGGCGGTCTTGCGCCAGACGGCGTTGCTCCGGGAGGCGGGCCGCGAGCCGCTGCAGTTGTTGGCCCTTCTCGAGGCCGGCGGCGCGCGCGGCGGGTGGCTCCCCGACACGGAGACGCTCCAGTTGTGCATGACGTTGAGCGTGCAGAGCGCGCGCGCGAGCGGCGACACCGACACGGCGGCCCGCGCGCGGCGGGTCCTCGCACGCTTGCTCGAGGCGGCGCGGACCGACGAGACTGTGCGTGCTGTGTTGGTGGAGTCGTTCCTGTTTGTGCTGGACGCCGACCGCAGCGCCCGCACGCCGGTGCCGCAGGACCGCTTCCCGCTGCTCATGACGCTCGTGGACCCCACCAGCACCGGGCCGGTGCTCCTCCCGGACCTCGTTGCCGCCGACCCGTGGCGCGTCGTGACGTGGGCGTTTGGCTGTGCGGCGCTGGCGTCGCCGATGCACCGTGCGCTGTGGCTCGCGTACCGCGACTTTCTCGCGCTCTGGGCGGAGGTGATGGCGTTGGAGCCGGCGGTGGTGCGGCCGTTGGTGCGGCGGCTCGGCGTCGATCTGTATGTGTGGGAGGAAATGGCGGCGGCCCGGGTCTTTTCCACAGAGCCGACGGAGCCGGTGTACCCGCGCGAGATGATCCCCAAGAGCGGACGGGTGGTGCCGGGCGAGGTGGGCGTGGGGACCCGGTACGGGCTCGACTCGGTGGCGCTCCGGCGGCGGTGGATTGAGGTGTTGCTGTGCGTGGGCCGTTCGGCGGCATGGGCACGCGAGACGGCGTACCACGTGGACAGCATGGATGCGCGGGAGTTTGGCGTGTACTTCGGCGGCAGGGCGGACCGCGTGTTGGCGCAGGCGGTGGCTGCCGAGTTCTTCCGGCGGCAGCGCATGATCAAGGTGGCGACGGCGATTGCGCGGGCAACGCCGGCAGACACCTGGGCGGTGCTGGCGGCCTGGGAGGTGGAGGCGGGCGAAGAGACGGCGTACGCGGCGCTCACCGCGAAACTCGTGACGGTGGTGGCGTTCCTCGGGGACACGCCGACGCGCGCCGAAGCGGCCGAGGCCACGGCGTTCCGCGAGTGGCACGCGCTGAGCGCAAGCGAGGTGGAGGACAGCGACGGCGGAGAGACGATTCTCCCGCGGGTGCCGGACACGGGCGGGTGGTTTTCCGCCGCGGCGCTCTCGCCGGGCTTCACCGAGTCGTTCGGGTGACGGTGTCGGCACGTAGGCGGTGCGCTCGGCGGCGCGCCGAGACAGTTCCACGCGGCGGCCCGGTCCTCGGTCGGCGCCGTGCCCGGCAGCGTGTCGTGCGCGCACCACCGCCCCCAAAACGCGTGCGGCTACCGGCTGCACCGATTTCACACACGTTCATCATGTCGACGGTTCCGTCCCCAGGAGCGCCCAGCGACGAGGAGGTGGCTGCAGAGCCGGTTGCTCCCGTGAGGGAGGAGGCGACTGCCAGCGGCTTGGAGGAGGAGGAGGAGGAGTTTGATGACGAGGAGGAGGAGGAGGTGCAGCAGTCGCTGCGCAAGCGGCAGCGCGTGAACCAGTTCCTCGACGTTGAGGCCGAGGTGAGCGATGACGAGGAGGGCGACGGCGAGGAGGACGAGGACGAGGAGGCGGTGGAGTTCCGCAAGCAGTTCATTGCCGACGACGCGCACGACACCACCGGCAAGCCCGACGACAAGGCACACCGGGAGTTGGACCAGAAGCGGCGCGAGTTGGAGGAGGCGGATGCCGAGCAGCTCGCCGAGAGCTTCCGCGAGCGGTACGGCCGTTCGCAGGCCGGCGCCTTCCGGGGCGGCGACCAGGTGTCGCAGCGGTTTCTTCTCCCCAGCGTGGACGACCCGCTGATCTGGGTGTTGCGGTGCCGTCTCGGCAAGGAGAAGGAGGTGGTGCGGCAGATCATGCGCAAGAGCACGACGTTAAAGAACCTCGGCGTGTATCTGGCGTTCCAGCGCGACGGCTTCAGCGGATACTTTTACGTGGAGGCGCGGCGGCTGGAGGCGGTGGACCGCGCCATCAAGGGCTTGATCGGGGTGTTTGCAAACGTGCCCAAGAAGATGGTGCCGGTGGACGAGTTCCCCGCGTTGTTGCGGCAGAACAAGAGCCTGGACGTGGAGTTGGTGCCCGGGAGCTACGTGCGGATCAAGCGCGGGTTGTACCGCGGGGACGTGGCGATGGTGGTGGACCTCGACGAGACGGGGTTGGAGGTGGAGTGCCGGGTGGTGCCGCGCGTGGACTACAAGGGCACAACAACCGTCAAGACGCGGCCGCCGCCGCGGTTGTTCAGCCAGCAGGAGGCGGCGCGCAGCGACCCAGACCACCTCCGCATTGCCGGTCCCATGCTGGTGACGTACCGCAACGACCGGTACGAGGACGGCTACCTTGTCAAGTTCTTCAAGTTGGCATACCTCCAGACGCAGGACGTGCGGCCGCTGTTGGAGGAGTTGACGCGGTTGAAGGGACGCGAGGACGACATTGACCTCAGCAAGGTGGGCCCGGCGGCCGAGGCGCCGCAGGTGTTCCAGAGCGGCGACTACGTGGAGGTGGTGTCGGGCGAGCAGCAGTCGTTGCGCGGCCACGTGACGGCCGGGAGCACGGCGGAGGTGGTGCGCGTGGTGGTGGAGTCGCTGCACCTCAAGGGCCAGTCGTTGGAGTTCCCGGTGCTGTCGCTCCGCAAGATCTTTGTGCCGGGCGACCACGTGCGGGTGACGACAGGGCGGCACGTGGACGAGAGTGGTTTGGTGGTGTCGGTGGACGGCAACCACGTCACGCTTCTTCTGGACCAGACACGCGCCGACATCACCGTGTTTGCAAACCTGTTGGCCAAGGCGGCGGACATTTCGTCGGCGACACTGCGGTTCGAGCTCATGGACCTTGTGCAGGCGACCGCGAGCAACTACGGTGTGGTGTTGTACTCGGGGCGCGACAAGGTGACGGTGCTCGACCAGAACGACCGGCTGTTTACGGCCAGCGCGAGCGGTGCGTCCAAGGTGGTGGCGACGCCGCAGCAGGGCATTGCCACGGATGCGCTGGGCACGGAGATCAAGAAGGGCGACACGGTGAAGGAGATGCACGGACAGCGCCGCACGGGCGCGGTGGTGCACATCCTCAACAACACCGTCTTCTGCCGCTCGCGCACGCAGACAGCCAACCTCGGCTTGTTTGCCGTGCCGGCGCACGCGCTTCTGACGGTGCTGGCGAAGGGTGCGCTCAACCAGCCGGACCTCCACAAGATGAACCCCGACCTCCAGAAGGGCGCCATGCCGCCGCCGGTGGTGCAGCTGGGCGGCCGCGACCGCGCCATCAACCAGCACGTCAAGGTGGTGAAGGGACCGTACAAGCTGTTGCAGGGGATTGTCAAGGACGCCGGCGGCACCACAGCGCGGGTGGAGTTCCACTCCAAGAACAAGATCATCACGATCGACAAGCAGCTGTTGATGTTCAAGGGTCGCGACGACCTGTGGATGAGCTACGAGGAGTTTAGCCAGGGGCGGCGCGGCGGGCACGGCGGCATGGGCGGGCCGGGCGGGAGAACCCCCGCGTGGGGCAGCGCTGGCGGCCGCACCGCGTACGGCGGGGGGACCGCGTACGGCGGGGGGACTGCGTACGGCGGGGGGACTGCGTACGGCGGGGGGACCGCGTACGGAAGCAAGAGCACGTGGGGCGGCGGGTCTCGCTTGGCCGGGAACGCCGGCGGCGGCAGCGCGTGGGCTGGGAACGCTGGTGGCGGCAGCGCGTGGGGCGGGAACGCTGGCGGCGGCTCGGCGTGGGGCGGGAACGCTGGCGGCGGCTCGGCGTGGGGCGGCAACAACAACGGGGGGAACGGCGGCGGCTCGGCGTGGGGCGGCAACAACGGCGGCGGTTCTGCGTGGGGCGGCAACAACGGCGGCGGCTCGGCGTGGGGCGGTAGCGCGCCGACGCCCGGTGCGCCGACCCCCGGCGCGCCGACGCCCGGTGCGCCGACGCCGTCGTGGACGGCGCCCACGCCCGGCGGCTACGACTACGAGCCCGACGCCACGACGCCGTAACACGTCTGTTTGTTTAGTACACGTCCAAATGCTCCTTCTCACGTACAGGCGGTACGCGGCGGCGGTGCGGGAGAACGAGGCGTGGTTGGCGCTGGAGACGGCGCGGCGCGAGGCGGTGGCGGTGGCGGCGGCGGTGGGGAGGCGGCGCGAGGCGGTGGTGGTGGCGGCGGACACGGCGCGCGTGGCGACGCTCGAGATGGAGCTCAACGAGGCGCGCATCGGCAGCGAGCGGTACCGACAGCAGTACTTGACGACAAAGGCAATGCTCGAGAGCCGTGTGGACGCGTTGAAGCGCAAGGTGGCGCGGCTTCTGGAGTCCAAGCCGGCGGGGTCGCCGCCGCGGTTGGCGCCGCTGGCGCTCCGCCCGGACCGGGTGCGGCTTTCGCAGTTGTTCTCGCCGGGGAGCAAGGTGGCGGTGGCCGCTGCCGGGAGGGGGGCGAGCGACGCGTCTGCTGCGGCGGTGCCTGCGGGACCGGCCCCGGGAAAGGCACCGCCGGCAAAGGCGGCGCGCCACCGGCTGTTGTTTGACGCGGCGAGCGACGACGACGTGGGGTTTGAGCAGGCGGTGCGGGTGGGCGTTGGGGCCACGGTGCGGGCCGCCGTGCGGACGCCGACGGCAGTCGGCAAGCGCAAGCTCCTCCACCGGGAGTTGTTCAGCGAGGAGCTGCCGCTCCGGCAGCGGGCGCTGGGGAGCGGGTCGCTTAAGCGGCTCGGGTCGCCGCTGCCGGAACGCAGCACGAAGCGGTTCAAGATCGGGTGAGCAGGCGGTGCGGCGGGGCGGCAGCGGGCGGCGCGTGCGCGCGGTGTTTGCGGCCGCGCAGCCGGTTAGCCGCCGCGGCCGCCTATAAGAACCCCGCGCGCTGGCGCCGTGCCGCCCGCCACCTCTGCTATGCCGATCGAACTCGTGCTCTCGCCGCTCATGCGCCCGGTGGTGCGGGCCAAGGCGGTGGTGTTCCACCCGCACCGGCGGGCGCTGCGCTACGTGCCGACAATCCAGGAGCTTCCCGAGGGGGTGCTGGAGTACGCGGTGCGCAAGCGGTTCGGCACGGGCTCGAAGGTGTTTGACGTGTACGACGCGCGCGCGGCGGGCCTGCTGGTGCAGGGGCCCGAGGACCCGCGCGCGCGGGTGTTCTGGTTCGTGCGGCTGCGGGCAGTGAAGGGCGCGTACAAGATGTACTCGGATGCGATCGCGGGCACGGGCGCGGACGGCGCGGACGAGCCGGTGGCGGCGGTGCGGGCGGGGCTCCGCGCGAACGTGCTCCTCATCCGCGCGCCGGGGGCGCCGCATCTGGAGCTCGGGTGGCACGTGCTCAACCACCGCGTGGACGCGATCGACGAGTACCGGGTGTTCCAGCTTGCGGACGGGCACACGTACCAGTGGACGACGGCGGGGCGGTTCCTCGAGCGCGTGCACAACCTCGGCGAGAAGGAGAGCGAGGTGCGGGAGCGGATCGGGGAGGTGGTGCCGATGGGCCCGCAGGGCTTCAACCTCAAGATCGACGAGCGCAAGATGTGCCGCGAGTTGGCGTTGCTGACGGCCTTGTGCGGGCACATTGACCACTGGAACACGAATCTCGCGGTGGGGGGCATCTACTTGCCGAACCAGCCCCGGGTGCCGGCGGTGCGGTGGAAGCGGGAGTAGGCGCGGGGCCGCGGGGCAGCCGGGACAGGCGTGGTGGCCGTGGGAGTAGGCGCGGCGGGCGCTAAGCACGATGCACAGAAACACGACAGGCGCGGAGCGTGACGCGCATACGTGGCATTTTGACACGCGTGTCCCCACTCTCCGCTTCTTCCATGGTGCGCAAACACAAGACGAGCGTGTACGCCGAGCTTGACAAGGAGACGGTGACCGCGCCGGTGTTTGGCAAGGGTCCCGAGCGGCTGTTCTTGGTGACGACGCCGCCGCAGGACCAGGCGGGCGCGCGCTCCGTCAGCAGCAGCGAGTGGCGCTTCCTCGCGCCATTGGTGTTGTTCGCGGGCGCGGTGCGCTTGTGGCGCTTGCTGGGGCCCGACCTGGTGGTGTTTGACGAGGTGCACTTTGGCGGGTTTGCCTCCAAGTACATCCGCGGCACGTTCTTCATGGACGTGCACCCCCCGTTGGCCAAGATGATGTACGCGGGGTTGGGCGCGGTGCTTGGCTTCGACGGCGTGTTTGAGTTCACCAAGATCGGCGACCAGTTCCCCGAGAGCGTGCCGTACGTCGGCATGCGCTTTGTGCCCGCGTTGATGGGCGTCATGACCACCGTCTTGTTCTACCTCACGCTCCGCGCCAGCGGCTGCCGCCGCTTCACGAGCTTGTTTGCAGGCATTGCGTTTGCCGTGGAGAACTCGAGCGTCACCATCTCGCGCTACATCCTCCTCGATCTGCCGTTGTTGTTGTTCATTGCCATCACCGTGTACGGCTTGAAGCGCGCCGAGAACGAGCGCCCGTTTCTGCTCCGGTGGTACCGCCTGTTCGCGGCGGCCGGCTTGGGTCTTGGTCTCGCCGTGTCCTCCAAGTGGGTGGGCTTGTTCACGCTTGCGTGGTGCGGGGTGGTGTGTCTCTGGCAGTTGTTCTGGATCTGGGGCGACCTCCGCGTGAAGCCGGCGACGATTGCCGGGCACTTTGCGGTGCGTGGCTCCTTGCTTCTTGGCATTCCCGCGGTGATCTACCTCCTCTCGTTTGCGGTGCACTTTGACATTCTCGACAAGGAGGGTCCCGGCGGCGCGTTCATGCTGCCGGCGTTCCGCACGACGCTCCAGGGGAACACGATCCCCACGGACCTCGTGGCGGACGTGGGCATCGGCAGCGAGGTGACGATCCGCCACGCCGGCACCACCGGCGGCTACCTCCACTCGCACCCGCACATGTACGAGACCGGGAGCAAGCAGCAGCAGATCACGCTCTACCCGCACTTGGACCAGAACAACGTGTGGGTGATCGAGGAGTACAACGCAACCGAGCCGCCGACGACGTGGAAGCCGTTGACGGACCGCACCAAGATCCGGTTGCGCCACAAGTTGACGCACAAGCGGTTGCACTCGCACGACGAGAAGCCGCCGGTGCTGACGCAGGACTGGATGCACGAGGTGACGGGGTACGGCTTTGACGGCTTTGAGGGCGACGCGAACGACGACTTTGTGGTGGAGATTGTCAAGAAGCACTCCAAGCGCGGCGAGGCGCAGGAGCGCGTGCGCGCGCTCGAGACCAAGTTTGTGCTCAAGCACGCCATGACGGGCTACTCGCTCTTCTCGTACAACAAGAAGCTCCCCGACTGGGGCTTCAAGCAGCAGGAGGTGGTGGCGGCGCTGCAGGGCATCCCCTCGCACACGGAGTGGTACATCGAGGCGAACCTGAACCCGTTCCTCCCGGCGGACGCCGAGCGCGTGCTGTACCCGAAGCCGTCCTTCTGGGAGAAGCTCAAGGAGCTGCACGTCCGCATGTGGGTCATCAACCGCGACTTGACGGAGACGCACCACTGGCAGTCGCTGCCGGACCTGTGGCCCTTGATGTTGCGCGGCATCAACTACTACGGCAAGGGTCTCCGGGTGGTGTACCTCCTTGGCAACGCCGTCATGTGGTGGGCGTCGACCGCGGCGCTCTTTGGCGTGCTTGTGCACGTGCTCTCGCTGCTCATCAGATGGCAGCGCGGGGCGGAGGTGGCCACCAACCCGCTGGTGTTCAACTTCAACATCCACGCCGTGCACTACTTTGCCGGGTGGCTCCTCCACTACTTCCCGTCGTTCCTCATGGGCAGACAGTTGTTCGTCCACCACTATCTCCCGGCGTTGTACTTTGGTTTCCTTGCGTTGGCGCACACGTTTGACGTGATTGCGACGGGCTTGTTGGCGAAGCGCCGCAGCGTGGGCTACGCCTTGTTGGTGGTGTTCACGGTGCTGTCGGTGGCCTTCTACGTCAACTACTCGCCGTTGATCTACGGCGGTCAGTGGACCAAGGAGCAGTGTGTGGCGAGCAAGTTCCTCGACTGGGACTTTGACTGCAACCGCTACCCCGACACGTACGACAAGTACCTCACGGAGGGCATCACCACGACGGCGGCCGAGGTGGCTGCCGAAACGGCGCCGCCGCTGGTGGCGCAGGCGGTTGACATTGTGGGTGAGCAGATCGAGGTGGACATCAAGTCCGACGACGGCAAGGCGGACGTGAGCTCCAAGTTTGACACTGAGAGCTACGCGATCCGCATGGCCATGTCGGAGTACGCGGCGCACAAGGGCATTCCCGTGCCTGCGGCGGACGACCCGGACTACTACATTTTGCCGTACGGCGGCGAGGGCTTGGACACGGTGGAGGAGGTGAAGGAGGCGCTGGAGGAGCAGGTGCCCGATGACGTGGTGGAGGAGCAGGTGCGCGAGGAGGTGCGCGAGTGGAAGGAGAGCGTGGAGGTGCCCGAGGTGGAGTCGGTGGATGCGACTGCGCAGGCGGTTGAGGCCGCGCAGCCCGAGGTGGTGGAGCAGCCCGAGGTGGTGGAGCAGCCTGAGCAGCCCGAGCAGCCCGAGCAGCCCGAGGTGGTGGAGCAGCCTGAGCAGCCCGAGCAGCCCGAGCAGCCCGAGGTGGTGGAGCAGCCCGAGGTGGTGGAGCAGCCTGAGCAGCCCGAGCAGCCCGAGCAGCCCGAGCCGGCAGTGGAGCAGGTGGTGGTGGAGCAGGTGCCGGAGCAGGTGCCGGAGCCGGCGGCGGCGGAAGAGCCGGCAGCCGAGCCAGAGCCGGTGGCCGAGCAGCCGGTGGCCGAGCCTGCCGCCGAACCCGAGACTGCCTAGCCGCCACCCAGTGTATACCAATGATTTCGCGGTTCTACGGCTTGCGTGCCCACAACCCCAACGCCTTGATGGGAAAGAGGAAGCGGTAGCTCGGGTACTCGATGGCGCACGAGTGGTTGAAAACCCCCTCGACCGCCTCGAACCGCCACTCCCCACTCGGCCGCTGCCGCTCCATCAACAAGCGGATTCCGCGCTCGAGCGCCGCGCGGTGCGGGTACTCCGCCAACATGAGCCCGATGAGCGCCCACGCCGTCTGCACCACCATCGACTCCGCGCCCGGCACATACGTGTGCGTCTCGCTGCTCTTGATGCTCTCGCTCCAGCCCCCGTCGGCGTTCTGGCGCGACATGAGAAAGTCGCACCCGCGGCGCACGCTCTCGTCGTTTGCATACGTGCGGCCCACCGTGTGGAGCGCCTCCAACGCGAACATGCCTGCGTAGGTGAAGCACACGCCCCACAGACCGTACCAGCTGCCGTCGGCATTCTGCGCCGAGCGGATGTACGCCACGGCCGCGTCCACGGCCGCGTCGATGTCCGCGCGGCGGTACGCGTGGTGCGCGCGGAAGAACGTGAGCCCGAGCACGGCCGAGTCGGTGCACTCCACGTACGGGTACTCCACCATGATGTTGTTGAACACCTCGGCGGGGTTGAGCATCTCGAGAAGCGGCGTCGCCTTGATGCGCTCGTAGGTGGCAAACGAGCCAAAGTGGAACGAGCCCGTGTTCTGGAGCCCGAGGAGAATGTCGACCGCCGCGTGGAGCCGCTCCGCCGGCACCAAGTGGTGCACGTGGGCAAACGCCGCCAGGTTCTGCACCATGATGATGGCCTTGACCGCCTCGGCGGTGCAGTCCGACACCGTGTAGCCCTGCGTCTTGGTCGAGAAGGGCCAGCCGCCCACGCGCTTGTCGCGGTACAGGCCGGGCACGCACTCGGTGTCGAACTGGGAGCGCGCCAAGAAGGCGTACGCCCGCTCCACCATTGCACGGTGCTCCGGGCGCTCCGCCAACCCCGCCACGAAGAGATACTGCACCGCAAAGGCGCAGTCCCACACCTGCACGCCGTTCGTGCCCATGACGCACATGCCGCGCGCGCCGTGGAAGAGCGAGTCGTCCCCGCGCGCCATGAGACGGGCAAACGTGGGCCCGGCCGCCCCCTCCTCCACAAACGCCGCAATGCACGCCATGGCGTGGCTCACGGGCGCGATCGTGATTCCGTCCGTGTTCTCCACCTCCTTTTTGATCAACTCCCACGAGTACGCCACGGCGCGGCGCGTGAGCCACGCCGGCCGGAGGTGGCGCTCCCACACCACCAAGGCCCGGTTTGCCGCGTTCAACACCGCCGAGTGCGGGTAGTACAAGTCGACGCCGCACACCGTGTTGCGGTGCGCGGCAAAGTCCATCAGGGCGTATGGCCGCGTGTAGATCTCGCTGCGGATCGCCTCCAACAACGGATCGAGGGGACACTGCGCCCGCTTGGCGCTGAGATAGCCCGCGGGGAGGTAGATGGCGCGCGTGTGGACCCACCAGCGGCCCGGGTGCAACGGCAAGGCAGCCGGCATCATCCACATCTCGGGCGGACACGGGTTCACGCCGTCCCACGAGTAGAGGTTGAGAAGCGCAAGCCAGATCTTGCCCCAGTGAGGGTTGCCAATGGCTCCGCCAAGCCGGTGGAGCGTCTCGCGCGCGCGCCGCGCCACGACGTGGTCCGGTGCCATCCCGAGGAGCCGCAACACCACGTAGTTCATGGTCGTGCCGAAGCACGTCGACTTGTCGGTGCTATGGAGCCCCCACCCGCCGTCGACGGGGTGCGCCGTGTTGGCGAGGTAGCGCGTGAGCTCGAGCCGCACCGGCTCGGGAATCGGCGTGCGCGAGAAGTAGTGCGCCGCGACGTAGCCCACCGTCATGAACATGGGGCCCTGGTACTGGCAGGGAAAGATGCCCGCCTCGTCCTGGAGGAGCTCCAAGAAGCGCGCGCCCCGCGACGCCGCCTCGGCCGGGGTGGCCGCCGCCGCCGCGTGCGCGGGCGTGGGGAAGCCCGGCCGCCCGAGAAGGTGCTGCACAAACGTCGTCTGCGCCCGGCCCGAGCCGTACTCCCAGCGGGTGGCGCCGAGCTCGGACACCGCGAGCGCCCACTGCGCAGGGTCGCTCGCCGCAAGGCCCACGCGCTCCAGGTATAACATGGCGTGCTAAACGACGCGATGCGTGTACGACGCTCATGTTCTACGCGGGGTGCGTCGCGGTGCTCACGTGCGGCTTGGCGGCGCGGGGCCGCGTGGCGGGCGGCTGGTGGACCGAGCCGGGCAACTGGATGAACGTGGTGTTTGCCGACGCGGGGTTGGCGTGGTGGGGCGGTGTGGGCGCGTGGTGCTGCTGGCGCTGGGGCGACGCGCGGGCGCGGGCGCGGCGCTGGGCGTGCGTGACGGGCTACTTGCTTGCCGTGTACGCCGCCACGCGCGCCGTGCAGGGGCTTCTGGGCTTCAAGGCGTCGGGCCACTGTCTCGGCTTGGGCATCTACGGCGGCGCCGGTCTGTACGAGGCGCGCGGGCGTGGCTGGTGGGCGGCGCCGGTGTGGGCGTTGGTGGCGGTGTGGGCGGCCGAGATGTGGGTCACGGCGGCGTACTTCCACACGGTGCCCGAGCTCGTTGCGGGCACGCTTCTCGCGATGCCGCCGCTCTGGTGGGTGTACGAGCGGCCGGCGGGCGTGGAAACGGCCGGCTGAGGGTGCGCGGGCAGCCGGCGGCGGGCGAGAGCAGTTCATGGTCTATGTACACACACGGGGGCTACGCGCGTCTGAACTTGCCCGGAAGGTACACACTCCAGTCGATCTTGGGCTTGTCGTTGACGCCGCGGCGCGGCTTCACCTCGGTGAAGAGCACGTGGCGCTGGACGCCCGGGTCGTAGCGCACCTGGCGCACGGGCGGGCACGTCCGGAGGCGGAACACGCCGCGGAGGTAGCCCGTCCCCGCCGTGGAGATGAGCCGGATGAGCGTCTTCTTCGACTTGGACTTGGCCATGGCGGTGGACGTGGACGGCGGTGGACGTGAGCGGCTGCGTGTGCACGGTTTTTCGCGCGCTCCGCGGGTGCCGTTTTAGGCAGGCGGCGGCGCACTTCCCGATGCGGCCGACTGTGCGCCGAACATGGTCTCGCCGAGGTGCTCCAACACGGCCCAGCCGTACGCGTTCACGAACCGCCGCCGCACGATGATGCCGTTGTGCGCGTCGGGCTCGAGCCGCACCAACACCTTGCGCCACGGCACCGTGTGGTAGGCGTTTGCGATCCGCACTTGCCGGTGCACCTTGCGGGCCGAGAGCGTGCGTGCGAGGTGCAGCCGGTGCATCTGCACGAACGGGATCTGTTCGGGGGCGTACACCCGGTCGTGCACGACGGCGGCGGGGCGCGCCGCGGGGTCGAGGAGGTAGGTCCGCGGCGGCTCGGGGTTCATGAGAATGCTCCACGTCGAGCGAAACGACGACGCCGTCGCGGGAATGCTCAACGGCGTGCTGCTGTCGCCGCCACGCACCAGGATCCTTTCGTACCGCTTCAGGCGCCGCAATGCGCGTGTGGAGGTGTGGGTGAGGCGCCGCTTGGGCTTGAGCTCCGAAAGCTGCTCGCGGCCGGCCGCTGCAGGCGCGGGTTCCTTTGCCGGCACCGTCGTGACGCTGTCGTCGTCTCCGCTCTCGCCCCTGTCCGCGTCCCCGCCCGCGTCCCTGCCCGCGTCCTTGCCCGCATCCATGCTCTCCGAGAGCGCGTGCCAGTCCAAGTACAACATGGCAGCCGTCCGCAACGGCACAATCCCGTCGTGCGCCACGTTCGCGTACAAGACACATTGCTCGAACCGCAGAAGCGGGAGCCCCTGTGGCAACGTCTCCAAGACCGGCTTGGCACGCACCGGGAACGCAAGCGTGCGTCCTCGCGGTCGGAACCACTGATGCGCAAGCGAGAGATCCTGTCCCGTCTTGCCCAACACGCCGAGCTCGAGAAACACCGTGTAGAAGCGCGCAAGGTCGCCGAGAATCCCGAGCATCGGCGACGCCATCACCACAAAGCTTCCGAGCAGCACCTCCGCAAGCATCTCCGCATAGTGCAGCTGCATCCGGTGCAACGTGAACGCCTGCACAACGCCGCCCAACGAGTGTGCCACCATCGAGAGCCGGCCAACACGGAGCGTGCCCAAGAGCTCCACGAGGTGCGCCGTGTTGCGGAGCCCAAGGCGGCGCACCCCTTGCTCGGTACGCCCGGCGTTCCCGGAAAACCCGCGGACCACCACGTTGCGCGTGAGCGGATCGCGCGCCGCGCGTGCCCACCGCTCCACCACGCGCTTCAAGTTGAACATGTCTGCGGTGAGGTTGGAAAACACGCCGTGCGTGAGGTACACGAGGTGCACCGGCTGCTCCGGATCCGGCGCCGGCGTGCTCCACAACGCCTCCGTCTCGAGGACGCGCACGTGCACCGCGCCGCCGGCCGTGCCGCCGTCCGCGCCGCCGTCTTCGGCGTTCCCCTTGCCCCGGCTCGCCTCCGCCGTCGCAGCCACGCACACGCTATAGGCAATCGAGCCGGTGCGCGCCACCATCTCCGACACCACCGTGAGCGTCCACGCGTGGCCACCGTCGGGACGCGCCAGCGACGCATTGCGGACCAACCGGAGCGTGGTCGCAGCGCCGGGCTGCACGCGAGGCGTGCACACCACCTCAGCACCGGCCTCCTGCTCCACAAAGCGCTCGCGCGTGCTGTACCCGCACGGCACGCAGTCCACGTACAACACAAACGGCCCGTTGAGCAAGGCGCCGCGGAGCGTCGGGTTCTCGCGGTTCCGCACGGTCACGTACAAGGGCGGCCCCGCGCCCGCCACCAGGACAGAACACTCGGCAATGCCGCCAATGCCCATGTGGGCCTCGTGCCGGAACCACGCGGGCGGCGGCGGCGGCAGCGGCGCGGCAAAAGAGGTGACCCGCCGCATCATGGGGCGATGCGCATCCGTTGCATCCTGCCTAATGCTCACCAACAGCTTCCGGTTGGCGGACGTGCGGCGCGTGGCGTACGCCGTGTATGCCGCGGAGCCCCGGGACGACCAGCTGGTGGTGGAGGCGGAGTTTGCGTTGCGGGCCCGCCTCCCGCGGGTGCTTGCGACATACTATGCGCACGAGTTGTGGGTCTTTGCCGTGAACGACGAGCCGGTGCCGGCGGTGGACGGCTTTGTGTGCGGCCACCAGGGGACGGTGGCGCCCGCGGAGCTCTTCCAGAAGCCCCAGTCGCCCGACTCCCGCGCGTCGCCGCAGGTGGTGCACCTCACGTTCGTGCGGCTGGTGAAGAAGATGGTGCTCTCGATGATGGTGGCGCTGGGCGGGGTGGTGCCGTTCGGCAACCACGCCTTGAGCCTCCACCCGCCGCACGATCTTGTGTTGATTGACGTGGCCGTCACCAGCAGCGGCGCGTTGCTCGCCTCGTTGACGCAGCAGGCCGGCCTGTTGTTCGTGGCGGGGAGCGCCGCCGAGGTTGGGGCCTGCGCCGACACGCTGGCAGTGTACCTCATTCCCAGCGGCATCCGGGCACTGTTTGCGGCGGGGCTGTTTGCGGCGTCGGTCGTGCCGCCGCCTGTGCGTGCGTCCGAGCTCCTTGGGATGCTCTCGCGCCTGGCGGGCGTGTCCCTTGGCGACGCCCAGTGCACGTGGGTGCGCGTGACGCCCAACATGGCGCACCTCAGCAACATGACACCGAGCGTGGCCAGGTACTTGGCGGGCGCGGCGGGCGGCAAGCTGGTGGTGTGGCCGTTGGAGTTGTGCGTGCTCCAGGCGGGCGTGGTGGACGAGCCGGTGGTGGCGGCGCCGTCGCCGCTCGGGCTCGTCGACTTGTTCTGCGACTGGCAGAGTGCCTACCACGCCGTGCGCATGGAGACGATCAAGTTCGAGTCGGTTGTCAACACGCCGTTGAGCTCGATGGCAACACCGGCGGGCAAGCCCCCGGACGACAAGAAGGACGACGACGACTTGTTTGGGGACGGGTCCGAGGAGGAGTGGGCGTGGGAAGGCGAGCGCGGGGTGACGGACGCCGACTTTAACTTCTTTGACGAGGAGGCCAAGGACGGGGCAAGGGACGGGGTCAAGGACGAGGGCGGGCCGGCGGCGGCGGCGAGGGCAGAAACCGCCGAGGCGGCGGTGGCGGAAGAGACGGCGGAGGCAGCAGCAGCAGGGGTGGTCACCACAGCACCGGCCACAGCAGCACCGGCCACGCCGCCGGCGCCGTCGCTTCTGTCGGGCTCGTCGCCGGCACCCGAGCCTGTCTTTCTCGACATTCCCATGGAGGACATGACCGTGCTCTCGCCGTACCAGGACCCCGGGGCCCCGCTCCCTATTGGCAACTCGCCGGCTCCGCGGCGCCAGAGCCAGTTTTCGCCCCTCACATTCAACCCCATCATCCGCACCGACGTGGACAGCAAGTACGTCACTGGCGGGCGGTTCTTTGCGCCGCGGACGGAGGCTCCCACAGGCTACTCGCCGCTCAAGCCGGCAACGGAGGTCGGGAGCCCGTCAAGCCTGGACTCAGACCTGGACTACGCGTCGCCGGTACTGCCGTCCCCGCTTGCGGTGCCCACGTCGGTGCCGGTGCCGGTGCCGCCGCCGCCGCCCATCTTGAACACGCCGGTGGTGGACACGGACACGTTCAGCGACCTGCCGGTGCCGGAGGAGCGGGAGAGCAAGCGGCAACGCACCGAAGAGGACGACAAGCCGGCGTGGTTGCCGTTGGTGTTGCGGCTGGTGAACGTGTACCAGATTCCCGAGTCGTTCCGGGTGGCGACGCCGGTGGTGCGCTTCAGCGAGTTGAACCAGTTGCTTCCATTGGTGGTGGCGTCGGTGGTGCACGCGGAGGCGGAGGCGGTGGGGTCGTGCTACGACGCGGTGGCGGCGCCGGTGGAGGCGGCATTTGTGGAGTCGTTCCCCGAGGCACAGCGGCTCGAGCTTGCCGCGCTCATGGCTGGCGGTGCGGCGGAGGAGCCGGTGCTCGAGCCGCTAGCGGCGCCGCGGTACGCGGTGGGCCGGCTCGGGCAGAAGGTGAAGCTTGCGGGGGAGGCGTTGGCGCTCTGGCGACACCTCGGGCTTGGGCCGGTGGCCGGGCTGTGCGACGTGCGGCTCGTGGCGGTGGTGCCGGACGAACACGTGCTTGACGGCCAGTACTTTGTGGAGCTGTTGGTGGAGGCGTACGAGAGCTGCCAGTTGGGCGCGGTGGAGAAGGTGGGCGGCGGGGTGGTGGCGTGGAGCCAGCACGCCGCAGTGCTTGCAGACGTGGGCAAGCGGGTCTCGACGGAGCCGGCAACGAGCACGGTGGTGGTGCTCTTTGCCTCGGGCGCGCCGTCGCCGCAGGCGCTTCTCGACGCGGCGCGGGGCGTGCGGGTGCTCGAGCTTGCGCTTCTCCCGGCGCTTCCGGGACGCAAGGGCGCGCCGCCCAAGGTGGTGCACCAGATGCTCCCGCTCGACATGCTCACGCGAGAGCGGACGGTGGCGGTGCCGTCGACGCTGCGGCTCTCGGAGTACGCGCTCGGGGTGTATGCGCGGGCGGCAGGACGGCCGGCGTTCAAGCTCGTGCGGCCGGCGCCGGCAGGAGTGGTGCTTCTGCCGGGCACGGTACCGGTGTACATCCACGTGGCGTACGAGCGGACGGTGGATCGGAACTGGTGTGTGTGCAGCTGGAGCGACCAGTGGGGCGGCCACCGGGAGGTGAAGCTGTGGTACTGCAGTCCGGGCCTCGGGAAGCTTGGGAGCCTGAGCTACGCGTCGTCGATCAAGCTGTTTGAGGACGTGAGCACGGACATCTGGAAGGAGACGCTCCGGATGGCGGGACGGTTCGGCGGGACCAAGTACGTGGTGTTGACGCGCGGGAACAACATCATTCCGGAGGACGAGTTGCACCAGTGGCGGCGGCTCATGACGAGCAACGCGCAGAAGGACGTGCAGTTGGTGGTGGTGGCAGTGGGGCGGGAGAGCCGGGTGGTGGTGGGCGGGGAGGCCGAGGAGGAGGTGGGGGAGACGGTGTACGACCCGATGGGGGTGGACGACGCGGGCAGCCGGGTGGTGGACCCGAGCGGGGAGGCGTTCGGGGCGGTGTTCCGGTACCCGCGTGCGTTGGCGAGCCAGCAGACGCGGAGCAGTCTCCGGACGGGGTTGTTGGTGGGCGGCGAGGGGCGGCGGCAGGTGTTTGAGGTGAACCTCTTGAGCAGCAGCGCGGGGACCGGGGCCGAGGAGTTGGTGCGGGAGTTGGTGGCGCAGTATCGCGGCATGGCGGGGCGCGGGGTGGTGCCGTGGCACGTGGAGACGGTGGGGCGGGTGGCACGCGAGGTGGTGCATGTCCGGGTCGAGCAGTAGGACACGGGCATGCCCGGGACGGGCAGGAGGACACGACGGGCGTGCGGGCTAACGAGCCGCGCCCCGCCGTGGACGTGCCCCGCGCGGCTTAGCGGTCGTCGGGGCAAGTCCGATTGGCTGCCCGCAGACGCACTGCGATCTCCGGCCTGCAACGGCGTTCGGGCCAGCGGGAAAACTCCGAGCGTCCCCGAATCGGCGGCATGACGTCATGCAAGAGCAAGGGTATATAAGGGCGTGCGGGGCGCTGCGCTCCGCGGGGCCAGACATCCAGAATGGTTGAATCGCACCTCAACAAGGCCATCGGCGAGCTCCCGCGCCCGTACCCCACGCTTGCACCGAACGTGCTCGAGCTTTTCCTGCTCAAGGGCAAGGTGGCGTCGATCACGGGCTCGTCGCAGGGAATTGGCTACGCGGTGGCGGAGGCGTACGCGCAGGCGGGCGCGGACGTGGCCATCTGGTACAACTCGACGCCGGCGGACGACAAGGCGGCGGCGCTCGCGGAGAAGTACGGCGTCAAGTGCAAGGCGTACAAGTGCACGATCACGGACTCGGCGCAGGTGCACGCGACGATTGCGCAGCAGATTGCGGACTTTGGGCAGATTGACGTGTTTGTGGCCAACGCGGGGATTGCGTGGACGAGCGGGCCGATGCTCGACGTGGAGGGCGACGACGACTGGCACAAGGTGGTGGCGTGCGACCTCGACGCGGTGTACTACTGCGCCAAGGCGGTGGGCAAGCACTTCCGCGAGCGCGGCAGCGGCTCCTTCATCGTGACGGCGTCGATGAGCGGGCACATTGTGAACGTGCCGCAGTTGCAGGCGGCGTACAACGCGGTCAAGGCCGGGTGTATCCACTTTGTGCGCTCGCTCGCGGTCGAGTGGGCCGGGTTTGCGCGCGCGAACCTGGTGCTGCCGGGCTACATTGCCACCGACATCTCGCTGTTTGTGGACGAGAAGGTGAAGGCGCACTGGTGGAGCTTGATCCCGTTGGGCCGCGAGGCGCTCCCGCAGGAGCTCGCCGGCGCGTACCTCTATCTCGCCAGCGACGCCAGCACCTACACCACCGGCTCGGACATCCGCGTGGACGGCGGCTACGCCGTGGTTTAATAGAGCACTCCCGGGGGGTTCCGGATGAGCGGAGGCGCATCCGGGGAAATCCGGGGTACATAAACGTGCAGCGTGCTCCCAATTGCACCCACATGCTCGCCCACTATGCTTCCTTTGCGCCGGCCAAGCTACCGCTCGCGCAGTTGATCCGCTTCGGGGTGCACCCGGACACGCCGCAGTTGTACCGCAGCTCGCGGTTCTTGCTCGACGAGTTGCCCGTGCGCTTGGCCCGCCGCATCGAGCTCATGCGCGCCCCGCCGCGCGAGCTCACGATGGTGCGCCCGTTCGCGGACCTCGCCGACGTGTACGAGGAGTCCTTCAACGAGGTGGTGGCGTTCAGCCAGAACCACTCCTTGCACGAGTCGTTGAACAAGTACATGTTGGGCGAGGCGAGCGAGGTCCCGCGCGAGGAGCCCGTCGACAGCACGCCCGCGCCGCCCGAAACGCTTCTCGCGTCGCTTGCCGCCATGGTGTCGCGGCCCGATCCGTACGTCGTGTGTCCCGGAGCCGGCGGCGCGCCCGTGAGGCTCTACTACGCGCCCAAGTTGGTCAAGACGCTTGCGGCGCAGGCCAGCGAGTTCCCGCCCGAGGTGCACAAGTTCAACGACGCGTGCTCGGCCTTTTTCGGGACGCTTCTCTCGCGCCACTCGAACGACCTCGTGCGCCTCTTTCGCGACGTGAACCGCGAGTTGTTCGAGATGAAGGTGGCGCGCCCCGTCAAGTACGCCACGCGCCCGCCCATCGACAACTGCGCCGCCACGCACACGTGGCTCGACGCCATCCACCTCCTGCGCATCCTGACGCGCTTTCTTCTCCTGCAGCACCAGTCCTTGTTCAAGGTGGCCCACGGCCAGGTGCCGCGCCTGCATCTCAAGGAGCTCCAGCGCAACGGAAACGTGGGCGTCATTGCCACCAACGTGGCGCTCTACGACGTGATCAACGACGCAGTGCTGCAGGCAGAAAACACCGTCGTGTCGTGGACGGGCATGCAGCCGCCCGAGATCATCCTCACGTGCGACGAGGAGGCGCGCTGTGTGTGCGTGCCGGCCCACCTCTGGCACATCTTCTTCGAGTTGGTCAAGAACGCGATCCGCGCCACCATGGAGCACTCGGGCGGCCACGTATTTAACGAGAACGGCGAGGCGGTGGGCAGCAGAGCGGCGGGCGGGCGCGGCGGCACGCCCGCCGAGTGCCCTCCGATCGAGATCCTGGTGACGGCGGGCACCACCGACTACCTCGTCAAGATCAAGGACCTCGGCGGCGGCATTGCGCCGGAGCAGCTCCTGAACATTTCGTCCTACTTTTACACAACGGTGCCCAAGCTGGAGATCCTGAGCCTCCCCGTGGACTCGATCGCCATCCCCAACTCCGGCAACGAGCACATCAACTTGTTGCAGAACGCCAACGAGTCGCAGGCTGCCGGCAAGGCGGCGCCCTTGGCGGGCTTGGGCTACGGCCTCCCCTTGTCCAAGTTGTACGCGCGCTACTTTGGCGGCGACCTCGACCTCGTGTCGTTGCACGGCCACGGCACCGAGGCATTTGTGCGCGTGAACCGCTTCGGCACGGGGTGTGAGCACCTGGTCTAGGCCACCACAATCCCATCGGCATTGGTGCCCTGTACCCGCCCGTTCCAGTCGCACGGCGGCATCACCATCACCTCGTACACAAACAAGACGCCAAGGCATAACGTCGTGAGGCCGATGATCTTGGTGGTGGTCATCTCCGCAAACAGGAGACAGAGGATGACAATGGCGACAGGAAGGCGGGGAGCAATCCGCAACCACTTGGGAACACGGTGTGTGGGCTTGCCCGTCTTGCGGCTGGTGGGGCTGGACTGGGCCAACGCCGCCAACACAAAGAGCATGATAAGCGCGACGCAAATGCCGCCGGTGAAGAAGAAGGCAAGAGCGTAGAGCAGGGACTCGGAGGCTTCGGTGGAGGCTGCGGCCCGCGCAGTCTGGTATGCCAATTCCCCAGCGCCTGGTGCCAGCTCTGTTGGCTCATGCTTGCGAGCCGCTCCGCCCCGTCTGATGAGGTCGGCTGCCGCATCCGCCGCCAAAATCATTCCCGCCGTCAACGGAATGTGGCAGTACAACCAAAGAGCAGCACTCCACGTCGACCGCCGCATCGGGTGCACCGCCTGGGCGCTGCCGTCGCCGTTGAAGTACAAGGTCATGAGGATGTAGGCAATGATGGCCACCATGAGAGTACGCCACAAGGAGTGGTGGATGCCCTCGCCCGCCGGGCTGTTGCTGACGATCTTGAAGAGGAACTCGCCGATGGCAATGACGTAGAAGGCGGAGTGACGCTCCACCTCGTGCTCGATGTTCACGGCGAGCTTGTACTCGGAACGGGCAATGTGGTCTTGCACTGCACGCGTGTGCACCAACATCAAGACAAGGAACTCCAACGCAAAGAGCGCAATGGACACGCCAACCTTGGCCCGTGTGGGCACAAAGATGACTACCGTCCAGATCGGCGTGACGACGGTGTGCGCGGCAACAAACAACCGCATGTCGCTTCTGTGCTGGACGACCCAAAAGGAGTACACGAACAACACAACCACTAGCTGCGCGCGGCACGCCATGTAGGGCACCACCACCATCGCGGTGGCAGAGTGGGAGTCGAGCACAGAGGCAGCGTTGTTGGCGTACACCGTGAGCCAGCAGATGGTGACGAGCATGTACAAGCGCTGCGACAAGTCGTCATTGAAGTAGTGGTTTGTGAACTCGCGGACGTCAGCCCACACGCTGAAGGCGCCGTAGAAGAGGATGCAGTACTGGAGAAGCAGGGCGGCGCTTGCGTGAGACGTCGCGGTGGTGGCGAGATTGGCCACGATGCCCACGTACAACAAGTCGAGAAAGAGCTCAACAAACGAGGACCCAAGCTCGCGGCGCATGCGGTAGAGCCTGCCCTCGTGGAAGTACAGAAGAACGTAGGGCCTGGTGAAGAAGACGGAGCGGGGCGGCCGCGAGATGTACTCCACGTCGATGGCGCCAAACCGCTGGACAAAATCCTCCTCCTCCTCCGAGAGATACGGCGGTGCACTGGGAGACACCGGCTCGGGGTTTGGCAACGGCGAGGCCGCCTTGCCAGTCGGGTCGAAGGGAACAGCCGGGTCCATAGGACCGCAGAAAACGAGGACGATCCGCGATTGCTATTGCCAGCGATACACTGCGTAATCCCACGCATCTGCTCCGCCCCGATGATCCCCGTGAACTTGGACCAGCTCGGGGAGGTGACGGGCCAGACCCGGACGTGGTTCCAGAGCCAGTCACGCGCGCGCCAGGTGGCGTTTGTGGCGGCGGCGGTGGTGGCGACGGTGCTCGGGCTTCTTGTGCTCGTCTTCCACAAGCGGCTTCTCGCGTTCATGGTCGACTCGTCGGAGCGCTACGCGCACCTCCGCGGCGGTGGGGCGGTGCTCTTTGTGCTTGTGTTCACGGTGGGGTTCCCGCCGTTGATTGGCTTCAGCGCGTTGTCGATGTTCACCGGCATGGTGTACGGCTTTCCGAACGGGTGGCCGCTCTTGGCGCTGGCGCTGATCACGGGCCTGATGGCGGCGTTTGTCGTGTTCCGCTACCTCTTGCAGAACCGGGCGCAGGCGTTGATGGAGACGAGCCCGAACTTTGCCGCCTTGAGCGCGGTCATGCGCGAGGACAAGCGCTTGTTGGTGCTTGTGTTGGTGCGCTTGTGCCCGTTGCCGTACAGCTTGACCAACGGCGCACTCGCGGCCGTGCCCGACGTGTCCGTGTGGCGCTACCTTGCGGTGAACGTGCTCACGTCGCCCAAGTTCCTCATCCACATTTTCGTGGGCGCCAAGTTGAAGGACTTGGGAGAGGCCAAGTCGACCGCGGGGCGCGTGGTGGACGTGTTGTCGATTGCCGTGACGGCCCTCGCGGCGACGGGCGCGACGTACCTCATCTACCACCGCATGCAGCAGAAGTTGCGCGAGGTGGGCGAGTACGGCAGTGTGGACCCGGAGTTGGAGACGCTCGGCGGCGACTCCCTCGGCGGCTCGCTCGGCGACTCGCTTGGCGGCTCGTACGACGACGACCCGAGCCTGCTCGACGTGTTCAGCGTCGGCGACGACAGCGACAGCGCCCCCACCAACGCCGAGGAGGTCCGCGTCGACGACTTGGGCCTTGGCAAGCCGTAGACGGTGCCGCCCGGCCCAGGGGCCACAGCCGCCTGTTCCTGGCGTGCGACCGAGGCGGCGGGCCGTGCAATGAGACGCGTACACACTGCCGGTCTCCACTGCTGCGGCGGCAGGCTCGGGCACACCGGAGGGCTCGCATGGTGCATGTTCCCTGCGTCTGTGCGCCCCCACCCTGTGGTGCCGCATGTGGGAGCCTGCTAGCCGTCCGCCACGCCATTATCGTCCAATCAGAGGCTGGTTAGCCGGCAAGATGCACAGCGTGTCGGCCATGTCGGCCACGCCACAGGTGTTCAGGGCGTAGGGGCGCACCCGTCCGCAGGCAGGCGGTTTGGTCCTGTGCGTGAGGGATGGCGCAGACTCTCGCGGTGGCATGGGCCTGTGCGGTCCACTGGCTGGACCGGTCCTGAAGGTGGGCCTGCACCCGGCTGTCTCGCGTGCTAGCGCCGGCGAGCGGGTTACGCGCAACGGCGTTTGCGGCGTGCAACTGGTCCCACCCAGGCCTGCTGCAGCACGGCACATGGCCGTGCTTGTGCGTTATCTCTAGACGCTGATCACCGCTCTGGCCCTGCATCTCCGGGCTAGTCCAGAGGTATCGGGGCGGTATATAAGTCGCCGCCACTTCTTCCAGCCCGCTCACACCAAGGCGTCCGACCATGTCAGAGAAGGAACTCGCCTACATCAAGTCCCACACGGCTCAGGACCAGTCCGAGGGCCAGATCTACGACGTGACGGAGAGGCCCGAGCTCCACGGCTGGGCCAAGTTCAAGGATGGCTTCAAGCGCTACGACGGCGCCGAGTTGGACCTCGACCCGAATCTCACCGAGATGGAGAGAACGGCCATCCTCACCGCCAACTCGCCCCTCCTGCGCTCCCTCAAGAACCGCCACTTGCAGATGATTGCCATTGGCGGTTCCATCGGCACCGGTTTGTTTGTCGGTTCCGGTGGCGCCCTCCGCACCGGTGGGCCCGCCGGCATCCTCATCGCCTGGTTCCTCACCGGCATCATGATCTACTCCACCGTCCAGGCAATGGGCGAGTTGGCCGTCACCTTCCCCGTGGCCGGCTCCTTCTGCACCTACAACATCCGCTTCCTCGACCCCTCCTGGGGCTTTGCCATGGCCTGGAACTACG